>ML788104.1:353086-368561 GCA_009831015.1 Picea engelmannii
AGGATGGTGCCACTAGGGTCGATGCCTTCGATAGAGGATGGAAGAGGTCCTCTGAAAGGGGGTCAAGGAAGTGTCAAAATGAAACCGGGAACAATATGCTGCCCAGAGGGAGTGGAAACGCTAGGAGTCCAAGATGATATTTGTGTAGGAGTGGGAATAGAAGCATTCAACGCATGATATTCGGGTGGAAGTGTTGGGGTGAATCTAGGCGAAAGCAGTGTGCCAATGCGGGCTTGGCTAGCCACTATAATCCCAGTGTGAGGATTCATAGTATCTGGGACCATTGTGTAATGGACCATTTGTAGAGGGATCATCAAGATGTGGTTAGCTAGTGGAGCATCTGTACTAGGAAAATAATAGGCAGTAGTAAAAGGTATTGCGTCTGGATCAAATGTTTCGGGCAACTTATGTGTGACAGTGATATCAACGCTTTCTCTTGATACAAAGAGATCCCATCTAAAAATTCCAGTAGTCCAAAAAGGATCTTGACCCTCAGGTCCTATGAAAGGTCTAGTTGGTAATCCAGAAGACTGAACAACTATACCTCCATAAGAATTCACTCGAACAATACATCTCTCGGAGTCCGGAGGAAGTCGAAAGTCCTCTCGAGAATTGGTAATTCAGAACCTTTCTAAAGAGTTAGTTCTTTCCACTTGTGGATTGGCAATGTCTTGGACTTCACTCCATTGAGAAGATCCCTCTGGTGAGTTGGTAGCAAAGGGTTGAGAGCCTTCCAGATCTTCTGGGGGTAGGCCTTGCATTCTACGTGAACGATGTGGAGGGTCAATTGTGATCGAGTTAGAATTTTACGAAAGAAATTCTATGGCCAACTTGGGTAAATAGACAACACGTGCTTAATAAAATCTAGGAAGCACAACCAAGCAAACAAGATCTTGTAATTTTGAAGTCACTAGTTGGTGATGAAATCCAATGTCACGACCACGAGACAAGAAGGGGCTAGGCCAGGGTGGAAAAGTTACGTTGATGACCTGCTTAATGGACTTACACCTTGGTGCAAGCTCCCACACACCATCGTGGGTATACCCTCCAAGGAGCCCGAGTGAGTCTAGCCAATGTCGATTCTAGGTACCGTGAAGACTTACCCCTTCACAATCACCTTGTGTAAGACCCTAAGAATATAGGCTACTAAGGTTACCACCAACAACAATGATGTTTGGGGGAATAGTCGACAGTTTGATCCACACGCAAGGGTAGGGTATCTAGCCCGAAATCAGCTTGAGAGGCTTCCACTCATCATTGTGGGTATACCTTCAAGTGACCCCCATAATACGTGCAATATCTATAACGATATCAACAAACCAGGGTGAGTAACTCTGTCAATCTCAATGCGACCTCAGGTTTGACCCTTGTGTGAGAAGGGCTTCCCAGAAAAAAATGATGCAAATGGAATTTGACACTCCTTATCACAAGATACTATTGTGTGTTTTGTGCTTTGGAGAGTGTGTCTCACTGCGTATTCCAAAGATCTAGCCTAGCTAATTTTGGTGTAAAAGAGCCCTAGAAAAAGTTACTATTTGAATTTTAGAGTTGTGCAATGTTATTAAAGGTTGTTGTTTCTCAAAAAGGAGACGGAAATGAAACCGATGTTGTGTGAGACTTTGACCCAACAATGCATAAATAAGGATGAATGATACAAATTTTGTTCGTTGAATCCTATTTACATGAGGGAAAGAGGAGTTTTCTGGAACAATGTGAACTATGATATATGATCTTATCTAAAATGTAATAGCAAACAATCATGAGCAATGTAAATTCCCTATTCATTCTCTTTCAATACTTGAATGCCTATATTTTTTGAATAAAAGGTTGTTTAAAAAAAAAGAAAATGTCTTTAATTTTTTATTAGAAACCAAGCAATAGGGATGGAACTAAGAAAAAGTAAGCAACCAACGAAGACGAAATACACAACAAACACCCAAATCGATCTTTCAATGAAGATAAAAATAACAAACTGACAAGACCAGTCTCTTCAAATACACATGGGTAACAATATTCCAAGTAATAAGCAACTGAAAAGGACAATTAATCTCAACTTTTTAATCCAATCAAAGGATCCCGACCAAACAAGCACTCCGATTTGAGAATCATAGATTATACCCTTGTTAAGAAAAGGTCAAGAGGTAAAAATTGAGAAAAAATAATCAAGAAGATATTTCAATTTCCGAAAACTAATCATTCGTGAGAATTGAATTCAAGAAACATTCAATCATTGGCCTTAGAAGTTCTTTCTAGACACACCAACCAATCTGGGCATTTGAAGACACAAAAGACTTAATCCAACATTTTTACAAGTGAGTTTGTAGTCTGACAATGGGGCACAGTGCGAGAATTAAGGATCCTCGCGGGCTAGACACGGGCAGGTTGCGAGAAGTTCGTACTAAACTAAACACTAGGGTGAGAAATTTAGTGGTTCTCGTAGGCTACAGAGAGGTGCAGTGCGAGAAGGTTTGTAATCAATTAAATTTCAGAAAAATTATAGAACTTTTGAGGGAACTTCTGGATCCAGGGAGTCTGTGAGGATCTCCTTAAGACTCAGAGATTGACTGGGAATGAAAAAGGGTAGGTCAAGAGAAAATGGCCAGGTAAAAACCACTAAAATGGGTTGTATACCCAGCGGATTCACCAATTTTGTTATTGGATAAATCGGTAGGTGCGTACACTAACAGATCTCCCTAGATCCACCTAGATCTAGAACAAAATAGGACAGAGCATGACTCTTTCTCTAAGTTGCAGTCATTGAATCTACTACTAAGAAGGAATGAGTGACATACCTTTATGTCACTTCCTTAGTTCTCTGATGTTCCCACTTCGCTATGGTTCTATTGTGAAATTAGGTCCATGACTACACAAATCAACCCGAGTGAAGATAGCAAAGTATATTCAATGTCAACCTATGCATATGATCAAGGAGTTATGCAATAAAATAAGAGTGATTTTATGGGAAAGGGACATGTCGTTGTATAATATTAAATGAAAGTAGAATATACGACCAGATCGCCTTGATGTCATAAGATTCCTTTCAGTGACCCTTGGTTCCAACACACACACTTGCTCTACATTTGCATGAAGAAGATCCAGTACAACTTGATAGACCAAACAGAGTCTTCAAGCTTCTATCCAAGCAGATTCCTTCACACAATTCTTTCACCAATTCTTTATTCAATCTTGCTTAACCTTTTCCATGAGAAACCTTTCAATATATAGGAGAAGGAGAGATGGTTAAATGGATGAGGATGATCCCACTAAATCTGAGAATTCAGTAGGATGCCAACCATGTGAATGCCAACTCATTTTCTAGAAGATTCCCTTATAGAACCTTCATGACCTCTTCTCTTTTCCAAGCTTTGAAACAGGTTCGCACCCTACCTATAGAGCAGAATACGAATAGTTTTCACCCTAAGTTTGGGTTTCCTGCGAGAATGAAGGATTTTCTCACCCTGTAATATAGGCAGCTTGCAAACTCATCTTAAAAATGTGTTTTTTGGAAGAAGACAGCAGTCACTTTTCTCAGGCAAAAAGTCCTTATGGGAGCCTAAATACATCACTTGTAGAGACATCACCAGAGTGACCAAAATAATGTGTAACACCAGACCCATGGTCTATAAAGTAGAGTAAGTAATAACTGAATTTGTGTCAAAGTTAGGCATCACATATGAGAAGGGAGCACCTGTCGCGTTATGAGTGAACATAATAGTGGTCAAAACCATTAAAGGAACTGATCCACTACCCGAAGTTGTGGGTGTCATGATAGTTGTGGTCCTAACAGTCAGAGGTGGAGGAGGAGGTACAATAATCGCTCCAGCGGTATTCATAACGGGAGTATGAGGACTCCCTGACGAAGTAGTAATGTTTGCTTCCATCACCGCTCACCGAATGAACTAGCATTCAGGAGGAGTCACCTCAGGGGGGACTATATGAATTAAAAGAGTTGCCAATAGATCGGTGATCGAAGGATTTGTTGGCTTAAAACTTTCGGTCTCTAGGTCAGAAACAATGGATTCCTCCAGGTCTAGAAAGTCTTCTTTCAAAGCTAGGCCAAGTACAATTTTCTACGGCCTGGTCGCTTTGAACGATTCTTCTTGATCAAGTCTTCACCTCAACGGTGGTAGAGGGGGCTCCAAAGTGACCCACGACAGGCCCTGAAGAATTCGCGATTGAAAAATTTATTGATCTTACACTTTTTGAAATGATCAACTGAAACAGTAAGTTTTGACTAGTGTGGAACACATAGCACACGCTAAAAGTTCCTAAATATAAATAAAGCAATCGACTAACTAGTGGGAAGGACAGTTACACTAGTAAACACTAGAGAAACTAATCAGTGCAAGTGAAACTCGAACATGGAAGCAACCTCTAGGTATTCTCTATGAAGCATGATACGATGTCCACCCTACGTACCGTGGTATACCCCCGCAATCACCTGTGTAAGTCCGTAAAATATAATCAACTAAGTTTCCATCTCATAGTCGGTCACCAGGCAGGTATAGTCGACAGTCAGGTTGATCGTAATGAGCATGATAAAAAGTCCAGAAGAGAACTGAGGATCTCAAATGGATTCGAGGTCCACGAAGCTCCATAGGAAAATGTGATAAATATTTCTCCCAAGAAAAACCCTCAATATATAATCCCCACTACATTTGGTCCACCTTTGGAGGGGTTATCTCCTTTAACTTTCCTCACGCAACCTCATGTTTATACCCTATGTGAGAGGGGGTTCTGGACTAAATATTATGATGTTGGACTTTAGACACTCCCTATCTCATAATTTGATGTTTGTTTTAAATGGCCTTGATGAGTTTCCTCCTCACACCTATTTCAAGGCCCTAAAATCCGAAACTAGTCGGTGAACCCGACAAACAGAAAGTCTAATATATTTTAAGATAAGCATTAATTTTAAGTCTTGATTTACGCAAAGGATGTGGTCATGCAACTAATGGTGTTTTGAAGAGATGAAAAATGAATAAAACTTTAGAGCATTTGAAATAAAAATGATACTTCGAAATCAAAGAGAAGCTTGTAAAACTCTTTGTAAAATTCAACTTTTTAAATTAACGTTTCAAGATAATATAATTGAAAGTTTTCTAAAAGTTACTTTCATTTGACTAAGAAAAAATACTTATATTTTAGGAAAGCAAGAAAGAACTTTGAAACTGAGACTCTTTTCTTTTGCAAACAAACAACCTAGGCTATGTTACCAAACTAAATGCAATAAAAAATTCTTTTTGATTTTTTGAACTGCTTTAACAAGAAAAACTAAAGTAAAAATTATTTTTTGTTTTTCAAAGAAAGAAACAAGAAAAAAGAGACAAGAGAAACCAATATTCACAGAGATCCTAAGCTGACTGTATAAATGCAGGGATTCAAAAAGAAACTAAAGGAGGATCTAGAACTTGCAATTTCCCTCTAAACCTCTAGGGAAAATAAAAGAAAACCAAGAAAACAAGTTGAAAATGAATATTTAACCCAACCTAAGGCCAAAATAAGAGACTCTGTAAGGTCCAAGAAATCCCTGAGAATCCTAAACTTCTATCAGGAAAGAGAAAGACCTCTCTTTAAAAAAAAAAAAAATTCAAGACATAGAGATGCAGGTTGTTGCACCAACGACCTGCGTATGTACGCAGGTTGTTTACCGTGCAGACTGCGTATTTACATGGGTTGAGACAAAGTAGAGTGTGTACACCTCTGGTATTTCTCAAAAATAAAAATACTAGGCAGACTGACTGGGTAGGGAAAAACTGGTAGGTGACCAGAGACCCCTAAAAGACTTAGTGAACTTGATAAAATCTGAAAAGGAAATAAATAAGCCAATAAAAAACCAAAAACCTCCCTCTAAAACCCTATAGAGACTCCCCGGTGTAGTCGCCCATTATACTAGCAGGTAAAATCCCCCTATTACTATACGAGGGTCAAAGTATAGGTAGAGCTATGATCTCCCTTAAAATACAATCCAATTCCTAAACTACCCCAAACACTCTAAATAGATGATAGAAAGAGATAGGAAAGTGGGTCAGAAGTAGTACCTTTATTCCAATGTTCGGTGTATACCACCTCCATATTTTTAGCTCCCAAGCTGCAAGTCTCCTCCAAAAATTGACTTGGAAGAACACTTAGGGAAACAATGCTACAAATATTATATCTCTACTCATCAATATTAGGGTTAGATATAAATCATTATGCATAAATCAGATGAAAAACATAAAGATATCATCTGGGATGGGAAAAATATTCTTTTATTCAAATGAAAAGATAAAAAATTACTAACTTTGAATGCCGACACTCCTACGAACCCAGTCCAAGCTGCTCATAATTTTTCTCCAAGTGTAGTATCCCAATGCTTTCTCTCACAATCAAGTGATCACTTCAAGGGAATGGAAGGGATTGTATAGGAGAAAAGGATAGAGAGGAAATGTTGAGGAAAACATTCAGAAGGGGCTGCAAATACTTGGGCAAGGAGGGAAAAGGGATTTGGGAAGCGTTTCACTATTCGAATTCTTGATGTTAGAATGGGACCCCAAGACCTCCTTTTATATGAAAAAGGGATAGTTATTCGGTTTGGGGACGGGCTGCAACAGGTGAATTTGTTGGGAAACCCTCAATAACCCATAAACTCTGTCGAATTCCTTGCAACTTTTGGAGGTAAACGTGGGTTTTTTAGTATGCAGCTAGTGTATGTACGAGGGTTTTCTAGCATGCAACAAGCGTATGTACATTAGTGCAACAGGGCGTGTACATACTCCAAAAAATGGTTTTTTAAATAGAGTTTCTAAATAGTGTTTTGACAAATTATCCAAGTAGAAAGGCCAATGCCATGTATTCATATGTAGTTCATTTTAGGGATTTAATAGTCATCATCGGTTGTATCCGTTGGTTCTCGGGGAAATTCTTTCTTGTACACGGTTCATCGACTATTCTTCCATCACGAGTTTCCATACATGTACCTTTACTCCCCTGCATCACCACCATCACCATCCTCATATTGGGTCTTTTTCATACCCATAGTCATGATCTTGATGTTCCTGCATCTATAAAACACACCTAAATAATACTATTGCAACATATTTTTTAAAGAATTTTCATATCTTCAAAAATCATAGCAACTACAACACAGAATTTTCACTAAAAAATCCAAAATTCTTAAAAATGATATGCAAGTATATAATGAAATTCTATTTAACTCATTTACAATTCAAATGAGCCAAGAGTGAAAATACCTAAGTGATTGAAATATGATTTGAAATTATTTTGACTTTTACGATGACATGCTAATGAAAGAAAAAAAAGCTTTCCTTTTAAATGCAACCACTCCCAAGATGCATCAAGCAACTTTAGAGATTCCTAAGTGAAACAAAAGAAAATGTTATGATCATGTATTCAAGAAAAATATTATGGCATGTAACGAAGAATTAAAAATTAAAAATAATAAGTTCTAAAAGGTCTCTTGTCAAATAATAGGGTCCCTGGGTTTATAGCAAAAATACTAGAAATAATTTCACAATTGTTGAGCGTTTTTGCACCACGGGCTCGATTTTGGGTATCCTTAGTAAAAGTAACAACCGAGAAGGAGGGATCATAGGTTTTGCATATAAAATTAGCAGTCAATCATTGTTTTTTCATATAAAATTAGTGTCCATTTTTCTATCAGCCATGTCTGTCACTAGGAATAGTCACCAATATAGGGGAAAACACATAGAAAATTAAAAATAACCAAAGTAGAATTAAATCAGATCAACTTACATGCACCTATAATAATATTTTACATACTACATGGTCCTTATAATATTTCAAACATGGATAAATGAAAGGAGAGGAAAAAAAACATAAAACTAAGGAAATAAATCAAGTTATTTCCCCAATGGAGTTGTTGTTGGAGAAATTTATATTTTCGGCACACTAGTTTAGAGGGAGTTAACTAACTAGTTCTATTTTAGACTTTAACACTAGTTCAGTGGGAGTTAAATGACTAGTTCTAATTTAGACTTTATAATCTTAGACATGCATTCCTAATTATAGGATTCCATTGCCTATATGAGTGAAGATCACTCACTCATTGATAAGATCATAATATACATCGATTCTCATTCTTCATTGTGTATCTCTCTTCCTTTTCTTGATAAGTTTTGTTTGTGTATTATTTAGCTAGGTCTCCTGTGTAGGTTTCCATGAAACATTGACATGGTATCAGAGCTACGCTTCTTGGAGCAAGCCAGACAAGCCAAAGAATAAGGAAAATCATAGTTCCGGTAAGCTAAATCCGTAGTCGTACATTTTAGAAATGATTTCTCCAAAAATATTAACCTTTTGAGGAAACGGGTCGTTTGAGAAGTAAATCGACTCATTCTGCAAGTGGGTTTTCAACCGTTTGGCGATATTCCTCACTGTTGGCTCAGAAAGTAAGCCACAATGTAGCCTCCTAAAACTGATACAAATTTGTGGTCATACCTTTATATAGTGATCGCTCCCAAAATATTAAGTTTTTGAGGAAACGACTCATTTGAGAAGTAAATCCACCCATTCTGCAAGTGAGTTTTCAACCATTTGGAGAGATTCCTCACCATTTGCTCAGAATGTAAGCCTCAATATAGCCTACTTAAACTGATATGAATTTTCACTTAAAGTTCCCTTTCTGTTGTGATTTCTTAATTTTTCACTTGTAGATTGAGAGTAAATTTTTAGGGGTTCTTAGAAATAGTGGAAGAGATGGATAGAACAACTATTATACCATCAAACTTGGTGGTAATCCTCACACCATACAATTAGTTTTAATGGAAGCCCAAGGCAAAATTCGAACTCAAAAGGGAAGGACTGTATAATTTGATGATGGTGACATAAACAAAACCTACATTAGTGATTGAGAAGATGAGATGGGTGAACCATAAGGATGAGGCCACAGCACTACTTCTTGAGTTAATATCCACTGATTTATCATTTCATATTGGTGCATGCAAGATTCCAAATGAGATCTGGACCACCCTGGAAGGACTCTTTGGAAAATAGGATGAGATGTGAGGTCATATGCTTGAGGTAGAGTTCAATACCTTAGACCCTAAAAGTATTGATAATATACAAAATTTATTTACTAAATTTAAATCTTTGATTTTGATCTTGGGTGAATGTGGTATTGACAATTCTACACAAGAGAAACAACTTATTCTAACAATCTTGGCCAAGCTAGGACCAGAATATGTTGTATATGTCTCCAATTCCCATTCTGGCAGATGTCTTTTTCGAACAAATTGGAAAATTCCTACGTTGKCTTAGTTCAYTGAGTCTCTTGCACAAGAGAAGACAAAAATCATACAGATGGGCCTCATGAAAGATCCCAAAGCACATGCACTCACCATGCATGATGGAAAATGGTCATCCAAATAGAATGGGAAGGAGGGATATTCCAAACCGTTTAATGATTCTTCAGGTTCCAAAGACTCTTCAGATTACAAGAATAAGAAGAAGGGAAAGTAGTGCACTTACTTAAATAAACCGAATCATGAATAATCCACATGCATGAAGAAACAAATCAATCATATGGCACAGACACTTCAATAGAACTGTTGATACTTAGAGGGGGGTCAATCAGTCTCAAGTACAATTTAAAACCCTTTTCAACTTATACTTAAACCATTCAATTATATCCAATGAGAAATGAACAATAGTATAAGAGTTACACCAATACACCATAATACACCATTCACAATATATGAGAAATAATCAATAGTTATTGTTCAAGGGAAGTAATGAATTCCAAAGGTAGCTACAACTTCCAAGTGTAAAGGGAGGGATAAACCTCCAAAAGGAAGATACAATCCTCCAATATCAAGAGAGAGTTTAACTCTCCATCCTTTCCCCTTCTTTCCGCCCAAGAATATATGAGAGATAATAAAACTTCACATTAAATCATCACCATCAACCAACCATCACATAGAACCTGATAATGCTTCCTGATACTTCTTCAATTTCTACAATTATTCAATTCTTGGAATACTCTAATCATGTAGATAATATTTTTCAGTTTATTCTTTGAAACTTCTCGAAGTTTCACTCCTTGAATCCTCCCCAAAAAGAAGTTATAGAGAGAATGGTAAACCTTGTTCAATTTTGGTTTATTCAGGAGACCGAACTTGTACAAAATGCCCCATGCTCAATATTTAACATATGATTCTGAAACTACAATCTGTACTCTTTCCAATTCAATTTGTCCCACATCATTTGGATTCTCGATGAATAATTTATGATTGTTTTACCCGGAACACCTGTTTATTGACTATCTTCAGGACTGGTAAAAAACCCTATATTCCACAGTGTGTATCTCCATAATTATAGTGAATCAAGAGATGAAACTTTTACCACATGTACCTTGCTATGTCTTCTCAATACCATAGCAATTTCACCATCTGAATTGTTCTAGAAAAAAAGTTATAGAAAAAATGGTAAGATGACCTGAAAATAACATACCTTAGAACACATCACCAAAAGACTTCATCCTCCCTTGAAATCCGGCCTTCTTTACCTCTGATTTCCTCTAAAATTTGACTTGTATCAAATGAATGTATAATTATGTGTATTTATACCATTTATTCCACTTCCTTTTAACATTAGGGCCGACCTGTCTCTTTCTTATTTTGTAATTCTTTTCTTTAATTATGTTCAGGGCCTACATGTACTTCCTTCTTCAATTCACTTTGTCATCATCAAAAATTTGTTTCTCCTCAACCATGAGGATCCATGTGACATGCCACATACCACCAGAAACAACATGATGTATAATATCCATCCATGGGTGTTGTATATGCATGTGCATTGTCCTTCATGTCCAAATACCTTCATCAATATTGTGGTCCAAAACACTTGACTACGGTTGACATCAATGAAAACAACCAATCTTCCAACAATCTCCCCCTTTGTCATTGATGGAAACACTCATGCTCCCCCTATCATCATGATCCAAATTTCTCTCCCCCTTTGACATAAATGGCAAAGGTTAGGGCTGCTCCCCCTGAGTTTAATGGAAAAATGCAACTCTCTTCTTTGGGGTTTCTCCCCCTGAACATGTGGCACTCAATAATACTTCATCCTTATTTTTGGTCTTTGAGACTTTTTCTTCCTTAGAATCCTTTTGTGGGGCTTATGTCTTCTCTCTCTTATTCATGTCTATGATGTATATGTTGTTCGGTCTTCTTGTTGCAATTGCAACCAATCTTCCTGAGTTATTTTCTTTGATTTTACATTTTCGGGAGTCAAATGTAAGAGTGTATCCTTGATCACACATTGTACTAACACTAAGTAGATTATGATTCAAGTCTTCAACCAATAGAACATTCGTTTCTTTTACATTTTTTCTTCCAAGCTCTACTACACCTTCTCCAATTATTCTGGCAGATGAGTCATCTCCAAATGTAACATTTACACCCTTTCTCTTCAAGATGATGAATTTGTCTTGATCCCCGGTCATGTGTGAAGAACATACACTGTCTATGTACCATTCATCTTCTTCTTTACATTCTTCAACGATTATTTCTATTCGACAATATTCATTGTTTGGAATCTCTTTCCTTCTCCATACTGTGGTTGACATAGGGACATCTTCATTCATATATCTGCAATCCCGTTCTTTGTGACCAAGTTAATTGCATTTGTAGCATACAATATTTTTGTCCATCAATGGGTAAAATGAATTATAACTTATGTTGACAAATCCATGACTATTTCCATATCTTTTGTTTACACCATTCATGTTTCTTGTGTATTTGTTCCTTTCATTGATTCTGCAATTAATTGCCTTATGTCCAAAATTTTTGCAAGTATAACAATGACCAAGAAAGAAATTTTGATACCTAGGAGTAAGTGACCTTCTTTGTGATGTAGTCCATCTGGGTTCATGATCTACTCTTCTGTAGTTTCCTTCATACTGATTAAAGCTTCTTTGATTCCTGAAGATAGGAGGTCTTCTTGGATATTCATCTCTTTTGTAACCATTCCTTCTTTCTGGTATCCTGGTCCACTTCTCATCAACTGTATGTGTAGCTCTTTCTTCAATCTTCTTGTTGGTATTTGCATATTATTTGTATGAAGTTTCACCCATGCATCCAAGATGTGTTAATTCTTTTGTCACTTGAGAGTTTCTTAAGCTCTTCCTCAATGAGACAACTTCTTGTTCAAGTTTCTCACAATCTTCTTCTTTCTTTATCATTTGGACCTTCTTTACTTCTGCTATTCTTCTTKCTTCTTCGAGTAGAGTTTTCAAGGAAATGGTTTCTTCTCTTAGTTTTTGAAAGTCTTCTAATTGTTTCTTTAAGTTTACAACTGTCTTTTCATAACTACCCAATTCACTTCTTAGTTTTCTACGTGTGTCTTTCAGCTTACTATTTTCAATCTCAACATGCTTCAATTTTTTAAGATTCTCATATTCTTGTTGAATCATTTCTACTTCATGATTTTCTTCTTCTTCATGGGCATTTCTTTCAATCCTTGGATGAGGACATTCAAATTCCACATGTCCTACTTCTTCACAATTAAAGAAAAAGAACTGACCTCTATTTTCTTCTTTTAAATCTGAGATGTTGTAATCTTCTTCAACTTCTTCTTCTTCTACTACTTATTCCCTTGCATAAAGGTCTTGTAGATTGCTCCAAAGCTATTTTTCTGATGCACATGATCCCACCTTGGATTTCACTGAATTTGTCAATCCATCCAGGATGGTATCTATTTCCAGTTTGTTGTTCCTTTTTGCTTCCTTCTGAGTTGCAGTCTTTGGTTTCTTCAAAGCATTGTATCCTGAAGCAATTGAGAACCAAACATCTTCCCCAAGAGCTTTAAAGTAAGTTTCCATTTTATTTTTCCAGTATTCAAAATTGTTTCATCAAATGGTGGAATCCCATTTGGAAGGTTTCCTTCCATTTCTGCATAGGATCTTCCTTCCAGTGGTTAAACTGTACTCAAGGCAACCCGCTCTAATACCAATTGTTGATACTGAGAGGGGGGTGAATCAGTATCAAGTACAATTTAAAACCTTTTTCAACTTATACTTAAACCATTCAATTGTATCCAATGAGAAATGAACAATAGTATAAGAGTTCCACCAATACACTACAATAAACCATGCACAATATATGATAAATAAGCAATAGTTATTGTTCAAGGGAAGTAATTACTTCCAAAGGTAGCTACAGATTCCAAGTGTAAATGGAGGGATAAACCTCCAAGAGGAAGATACAATCCTCGAATATCAAGAGAGAGTTGAAATCTCCATTCTTGCCCCTTCCGTCCATCCAAGAATATACGAGAGATAATAAAACTTCACATTAAATCATCACCATCAACCAACCATCACATAGAACCTAATAATGCTTCCTGATACTTCTTCAATTTATACAATTATTCAATTCTTGGAATACTATGATCCTATAGATAATATTATTTAGTTTATTCTCTGAAAATTCTCCAAGTTTCACTCCTTGAATCCTCCCCAAAGAGAATTTATAGAGAGAATGGTAAACCTTGTTCAATTCTGGTTTATTCAGGAGACCAAACTTGTATAGAATGCCCCACGCTCAATATTTAACATCTGATTCTAAAACTCACACACAAGAAACTACAGTCTGTAATATTTCCAATGCAATTTGTCCCATGTCATTGGGATTCAAGATGAATAAGTTATGACTTTTTTACCCGGAACACATGTTTATTGACTAGCTTCAGGACTGGTCAAAAACCTTATATTCGACAGAGTGTATCTCCATAATTATAGATAATCAATAGATGAAACTTTTACCATAGGTACCTTGATATGTATTCTCAATACCATAGCAATGTCACCATCTTAATCATTTTAGAAAAAAAAATTATAGAAACAATGGTAAGATGAACTGAAAATAACATACCTTAGAACACATCACCAAAAGACTTCATCCTCCCTTGAAATATGGCCTTCTTTACTTATTTTTTCCTCTAAAATTCGACTTGTATCAAATGAATGTATAATGATGTGTATTTATACCATTTATGTCACTTCCTTTTAACATTAGGGCCGACCTGACTCTTTCTTATTTTGTAATTATTTTCTTTAATTATCTTTAGGGCCTATATGTACTTCCTTCTTCAATTCACTTTGTCATCTTCATAAATTCATTTCTCCTCAACCATGAGGATCCACATGACATGCCACATACCACCAGAAACAACATTATGTATACTATCCATACATGGGTGTTATATATGCGTGTGCATTGTCCTTCATGTCCAAATACCTTCATCAATCTTGTGGTCCAAAACCCATGACTAGGGTTGACATCAATGACAACAACCAATCTTCCAACAAGAACAACCTTGGAAACTTCATTCCAGAGGGTGCTAAGTAGCAGAAGTAAGAAGATCATGCTCCTAATAAAGGTAATCATCATTCTCTTATTGCAATTAATTCCTCATCTGATTCATGGATGATAGATTCTGGTGCATCCCATCATATGGCAGCGAAAGAGGAAGTTTTCTCTTCTTTGACTCCATGCTCAAGACCTCCTATTCTCATGGGGGATGATAGTCCAGTAGAAGTAGTAGGAGAAGGGAGAGTGGAAATACACAATGGAATTTTTGGGAATGTTTTAAATGTTCCAAATATTTCTATGAATCTACTCTCATTTTATCAGATCACTCATAAAGGTAAAAAGGTTGAACTTGCATCATATTCAATTTCAGTAATTGACATGCATGACAATTACATCATTGCAATTGGTGAGGTGGATCACAAGTCAAGGTTGTATAAATTCACTAATGTTTCTAGAAATGAATCCTTTATTCTACTTACACATAAAGAGAGTACTTTACATGCACCTCCAGTGCAACATGCATTTACTCTTGTGCTTCCATCATTTTCAGACATTAGAGATGATTCTATACAATCAGATTTTGTAAATGGAAATAAGAAGGTAGTACACCCAGATAAGAATCCAACGTTGAAGCTTCAACATATGCCCAAGAAGTCATAGTTCACACTTCATGAAACAAACAACCTTGCAGAGAATCCATTGGATTCGAGGATGACTCGATCTCAGCATGCAGAGCCTTCTCATGTACTTTTAGCTTCAAAACCTACGATGCCCATGAATTTCTATATGGTTCAATCTACTAATCCATAGAACTACAATAGGGTTGTGGGAAATCCATTATGTAAAGTAGCCATGCAGAAGGAGTATGAATCACTCCTACAGAACCAGACTTGGAATCTGGTTCCACTTCCACCAGAAAGGAATATTTTTAGGTGCAGATGGGTCCACAGGATCAAGAGGTTCAAGGCCCAACAGGTTGCCAAATGACTTCATCAGATCCATAAATATTTCTACATATTCACTAAGACTTTCAGTGAGACGAAGTTTCAGGATTTATGGGATCGTCTTGCAGTGAAGAACACAATTGCCTAGTAGCTGCCATTTTCTTCTTTTTATACATTATCTTTTTTTTTTTGGGG
>ML788104.1:368618-380093 GCA_009831015.1 Picea engelmannii
TAATCTTAAACCATCACTATTATGCATGCATTCCTAATTATAGGATGCCATTTCCTATAAGAGTGAATATCACTCACTCATTGATAAGATCATAATACACATTGATTCTCATTCTTCATTTTGTATCTCTCTTCCTTTTCTTGATAAGCTTTGTTTATGTATGATTTAGCTAGGTCTCATGTGCAGGTTTCCATGAAACATTAACATTTGTAAATTCTGTTATAGGGAATCTATCTACATATAAGTATTCAAACCCTCATTGAATGGGTGTCAAATTCAATGATATATAGAGGGATAGAAAATGTATTTATTTATCTTGAGAATAACGTACATTTTCAAAATTAAATTAGAGAATAAAAAAGGAACATACTTGATTCCAAATGGTTGTCCAAAGTATCCAATGACTTGCACTTCATCTTCACTCTAGATCTGTCATTTCACCAAGCAACCTGCACAATCGCCCAACGAGCAATACCTTCCTCATTAATTCGTAAACAATAAACTAAACCTTGCATGAATAAAATCTTAATCTAAAATGAAAGCTTAATTATAATAACAAATTATTATTATTATTATGATTATTATTATTATTTGGGGGGGGGGTATAGATCTATATATATTAAGAAAGAGTTCCAACAATGATAATTACCTTTATATATACTATTATACTCTTGGATCAAAGACACAAATTCCTCCTCCTTAGTCCTTAATCCACCTCTATTGAATAAACACAATATAAAACTATATCACGAAAATATAGCCAAACAGATAGATAATATATCTTTCCTAAGCTCATATCATATTGATGTTGATGTGCAACATTCAACAATGGTATTGCACTCAAGATAAATGATCCTTTCTACAAATTTATAGCATAAGGATTCTTGCATATAGATTCCTTTCATTCACTTTGGATATTGTACATATATATCTTTGATAATCTAATGATAGGATACATGGCATTCAAAATCTAGAGATACAAGCCATGCATAGATTTCTTGCAAGCCTTTTGGATTTTGACAACTCACTCCTTTTGTATTTTCCTCATGATCTTCTACTTTTTGAAGCTTTAAGGAGTAGTTATGGGTTTTTTATTGGAAAATTATGAACAACCACACCTGATATATATGAAAGGCATTGATGACCACTCTTTCTACTAGGAAAAGTGTAGCCTTAATTTCCCGTTTCTAATTAAGTTATCTAAGAGAAAAATCTTAATGATATGATAGTATACTTTAGTCTTCTACCTCTTTCTTGGCCTCTAGTGAAAAATATAAGTGTCATAGGTGAACATTATTTTTTAGAGACAAATTTAGGGGAAAATATTTTAGGGTGCTTAGGTGAATAATGAATCCACCCCCCCCCTAAGTTGAGAGAACTTTGGGACATCCATGCAAACAATGGAGGTTGGTTTATGGATATTAGTTGATCTATTAATTAATATAAAATATTTTAAGATCACTTGTTGAGCTCAAGATCAAGTGTTCAGGAATGTGCAGTGCGAGGAGAAGATGAGGGTGATGGTGGAATTTGGTCTATAGGTTCGAAAATATCTTGAAGAGAAAGCTCCACTAGACCTTCCGTAGATTCAACCAAGAGTTCATCATTGGTTTGAATATGGATTTTGTAATTTGGTCATAGTTTAGGAAATATAGGTTCAATGGGTAATTGTCTAATATTCCAAGCGTCATCCCAAGTGAGATGACATAGAGTGTTTACCTCTAGGTGAGGAACCATGTAGAGGTGTTCAGAGGGTGGTTCACAATTTTTAAAACAAGTTGAGCTATCTTCAAATATAGTCTCTAGTTATAAATTATCACCTTAGTATGGAAATAGATAGGCTAGCATTCATATTTTAAAGGTTAATAATGATGAATTCATGAAGAGAGATGATTTTTACCATACATGAAATTTAGTTTTTCCTTCTAATGCCAATTTATTTTGTTAGGGGCAAAGTTCCCTAGTCAACAATAGAGGTTTTCCCTAATGTAAAGTCCCAATTAGACTTGACACCATTTATAATAGGGAATACATCCATATTATGGCCCGATAGCCATTACTATTGAATGTAAAATAAAGTATGCAGTGTAAAATGAAAAAAGGATTTAATCTATATGTAGAGAGTAATCATATTTTAGTTATGCTAGACAAGAGTTTATTTTAACTAGTAAACAAAAGATTAGCTATGTATTTCTATTGGTATCTCAAGAACATAAATCCATTTGAAAGAAGGATAGACATGTGTATATGAAAAAGAAGAAGAAAATATTATTACATTACCATTTACAACCTCATATTCAGCATCCCATAACAAACATTTAAAAAAAAAAAGCAAGAATCATAACCTTCATGCAAAAAATACTATGATAGAAAGATGCAAATACTATGATAGAAAGATACAATCTTGCATTGATCTGAGTAACACCATAAAAACTAGAAATATTTCTTGAGATACATAGTGATAGACACCATTTATCCTCCAAAATTATCCCTAAGGTATTCTTCTCATTAAAATATCATAAAAGAGTTTTAAAAGTATCAACAATCCAAAGCCCATTACACATCTAGTTAATTAATTGTTATTGTTTTCCGATTCATATTTGTCTTATGGCTTCTTGTCTTATTTTCTTAGAAATTATGAATTTTTCCTTTTAAAATAATACTCTAAGTTAAAATTTTCCATTTGCTATGGTCATAGTCGACCATGTACTTTGTCATCTAAGTTGGCGACACCTCATGTTGAGAAGATAATCCTATAATGCACCAAAATATTAACGGTTTGAAAACAATTTCATAGGACACTAATTCCTTAGTAATGGGGCCTAATTCTCTATTAAGTGTACCAAGGAATGATTAAAATCAAATTTATTTGCAATAAGTTCTTTTAGGGCCTCCTTAGAGATCCCCGAAGTTATTCCAATGGAAATTCCTAAGCCTATAATAATATATTCTGTATCATTCAACACATATTTCATGGTCAATTTGAACCCATGTTCCTGAGTGGAGTGAGGAAAAATTTTTCTATTACCTTTTCCATAGCAATATGCAACCATTTTTAGTTATTCATAGTAGTGGTATTTTCAAGCAATGTACATGTTGATTTATAGTTCACTAGGACCATGTAATCACATTTATTTTCTCTTTTACCCATCCTAGGAAGGTATTTCGGTGCATATTTATCCTCTACCTACCACTTTATGAGCTCATCCATGCTTAGTTAAAATCCATATAGCACTAGCTTTCATCCTTGATGTTTTCTAGGTAGGCAAGGACTTGAGTTGAGTTACTTTGGAACTTCTGAAGGTTGGAATACATCACCCTCTAAGTGATAATGAATTCATATTGGATTTCAAAAGTACAATCCTTGAACTTAGAGAAGGTTTTCATATTTTCCTAATAGTGATCCACCTCTTGTTCTAGTTTCTCTACACTTCACTTGTATTCTTCAATTTATTTTTCCATCCTTTTAATGTTGAATTTTGAATCATGGGAAAAGGAAACCTTTGCATAAGTTGTGGTCATGAGATTAATTATTGTATATACTATCAATTGGGTTTTAGTGGTGACTATGATCTCGAGAACTCCTAGTAGTTTGATCCTTTTGTGTGACTTCGTCACCACCAAAGATTTATCTTTGTCAAACATAAATGCATCCAAACCTGTAACCACATCATATTTGGAAGGTTTGAACCTTCACAAGATGATTTTAAATATAGAAAAGTGTCCCCCTATGATGGGTGGTCTTGGGGTGCTTTATGAGGTTTTAGGATGAGAAATCCATGCATCCATGTGTCTTGACTCCCATGCTTCCTCCTCCCTATTACTTTCTACTTATTCCTGCTCCATTTGTTTTAAGCTTCCTCTTCTTGTACTTGCCTCAAATATTCATTATTATTCTCTCTTCAACTACTTTCTATAGCCTCAAATTTTCATCTTCCTTTTGTAGCCTTAGAGCTTCACCATCTTTCTCCATTTTGATTCTAGATTATTTTTTTGTTACTACTTCTTTTTTACTTGGATTATTTCCAATATTTCTCTTTCTAGATTCTCTTTTATCTTCAATTTTCCTCCTCTTATTCTACTACCAATCATAAAGGCCACTTCATCCAACAATATGTATTTCTTATATATTTCCTCCTACTACTAGAATTAATTTTGATACAACCATCAATATTTGTAGATACATTAGTAATGACCTACTCTATTTAAAGGATCATGCTTTTGAAATATTTCTTCTCTAAAGAGGAAAGTAGACAAAGATTCATATTTTGCAATTTCATCCTTTACATCTAATATTGTATACCCATATGTGGAAAGGAAAATCAGGCCATAGTGATTTCTCATATCAATAAAGTGATGCACCAACTCCATTAACAAATGTTTCATAGGCTACATCCGAAAGAGATAGGTCATTGGGGATGAATTATGGTAGTAGATAGTGTGTGTTAATATCCCCCAAAATACTTATGTATGTTCCTCTCTTCGTGACATTCCAATTACCCATATCATTGATTGTCTACATAACTTTTGTTGTCATACATTGGGTAGGTTCACATAAGATCAACTTATAAATGGGTGCTACAAAATGATCAAAATTTTTGGTGTAGTGGACCCTTAACATGTGTTCCCAAAAGATATGAAAATATATGTGGATTGGTTCCTCATTGGGATTCCATTGCCAAACCATTCTCAAGAAACTATTTACGACACAAACAATGTCCAACATATAGGAATATATATATAATTCTAGTGGAATTGATATAGAAATATATACAGAATTCTAGTGGAATTCTCAAGGTTGTGTGTGGGTGTATAAATGACTTGAGCAATTAGTGATGATAGTATAAAACATGAATTTAATATTGCCCCAGTTTGGGAAACTTAGTGGATGAATGGAACCTAGTATTGAATAAACTTTGTATAATCCTCTTTAACATATTAAAATTAGGGCCCAACACCCTCTCAAGAAAATTATAATGGGAGGACTACATACTCCAATCATGGAGAATAACCTCTCCTATTGCCTCACAGGACAATATATATAACTTATTAAAATAAAGAATCTTTACAAGGTATAGATCATAAAAAAATCTACTTTGGATGTTAAGGAAAACCTAGGAAACCATGATACACAAAGTTTTGAACCAATTGTAGATTCAATTCCTTAAAAGGTAAGATATACATGAACAATAGAGATTCACCTTTTGAATTGGTCAAATGAACTGAATGAACTTCCCTAGGGGGAAGATTATGAGAATCTTATTTTCATTGAAATCCGTAATATGATTTCAAGATGGTGAAAATGCCATGTTGTTGGAACAAGAGAGAGGAGTTTTGTGGTTGATATCTTGAACAAATAATTAAATGATACTTCTCTAAGCATGCTAGAGAATGGTGTAGGTTTTTCAACTACCTTGAAAAAAAATTACATTGATGACATTACATACAAAATTGAAGATATCATAAAACATTTCATCCGGGCTATTCTACATTGTTAAGGAAATTGAAAATTCCCAAAAGAAACATTAGAAAAATTTAGTTTGAGACCCTAAAAAAATTTCAATTGTAACCCCACATGGCACGTAATTATTCTCATAGTTGATAAAGGTGGTGTAATTCTGGTGTTGAACAAGGATATATCACACCAATGTACTTCAACATGTTTTTATCTATCTCATGTCGTCCTTTTCTCTTTCTCATATTGTCCAATCACAATGATTTGGATTTCAATTTTGAGAGATATCATATTAAAATCAGACTTTATTCAACATTCTTTTTTTCTTGTATGTAAATTCCTGGTTATCAACAAGTTTCATCTCTTATTAAAGCAATATGTCCAAATACCCCCATATTTTTGTCATTAAACAATATTGTTTACATCTTGAGTTACAGTTTCATTTAGTTTGCTTGAATACATTTTCTTGTTCAATGAGTGTTTATAAGAATGGTTTTAGTTTATGATAATTCTCATAGAGGCCTTCATAATTTGGGTAAGTCTTTTCTTATAATTGAGAGTGTTCAAGAATTGGTGAAGAAGTAGAAGGAAATAATGTCGTAAAAATATGTCAAAAGAGTTAAAGAAAGACCCATACCAACTTCAATATCTAAAATGATCATCTTGACATCCCTGTCATTGACATGGCGAATGTTTTAGAAGGATTTTAGAGAGAATGAGAGATTAAGAATATTGCCAAGTCTTGTGAAGGTTGGGAATCCTTCTTGGAAAGAAAAACTTTAAGGATGTGATATTTATCCTAGAGCATATAAAGGAAGTTGAATAATACATTCAATTTCCATTTTAAGGTAGGTGAATCATTCAATTTTTTTGTAGAAAAGTATACGAACTTTTCAAATAATTCCTTATTCAAGAATGTAATCAGGTGAAATTTTCTAATTAAATAATTTATATTGTATGAGTATTTATGCTATGTGTTTCCTGTGTTGGGTTAAAATTGGCACTCTTAATTTTCTCAGTGTTATATCTAATATCCATATTCTAATCCAGTTTCCTATTATGTAAATTTTTTGAGTTGTTGTCTTACATGTGCATGTATCAATGAAAAATATAAATATAGGATTGGACACCCATGTACATTGTTAAGAATAATATTACCAAATAAGAAAATTTCAAAAAACACCCCAATGAAACTTCCAAATGAAGGGATAATGAAACATATTGTCTTAGTGAATGTGCACATAAATTGATATGAAGATAAACAAATATGTTTTAAATAAGATGAACTAATATCAATTTATATGTCGAGTCCTACAAGATATCCACTTTCATTCCCACATCGGTATTTTAGTAACTTCAAAGTTCAATTTTTTTTTTTATGATTCATGATAAACTAAGAAAAATAATATTTAAATTCTTCATACCCTTGGAATTGAAATGGATATGGACCAACCGATTCTAATTTCTATGTAGTCACTAAGATTTAAGAAATCGGATTATATATATATATATATATATATATATATATATATATATATATATATATATATATATATTTCTCACATAATCAATTCATCCTTATTTTGTAGCTTATTTGGGTTCAATTCTAGGTATCATCAATATATTATTAAAAATATTACTTTATGTTTTTAATTTCTTATATAATATAAGACGAAGAACAAGTCCAATTCTTTTCGAGATAACTATGGAAGAATTATATTATAGAAAAAATTATGGTATCCCAAAAATAGAAAATTCATTTCCAAACAAGTTATACCCCTAATAATAATACATATGACTAAATTTTTTATTTTATTTATGTATCATAATAAAAATGTTATCCCACAAGTTGTCTTCTTTGCCAAAGATACTTGCAACATGTTGGTTATCTCTTTAATATGTTGTAAGTGTTGAATCTGAAAACATGAGTGAGAGATTCTACTTCTCATGATGTTGATCTTTCTAATTCCCTTATTGTTGGTCCTCTTGCTTCATCACTTGAAAATTCAAACATGAGTGAGAGATTCTACTTCTCATGATGTTGATCTTTCTAATTCCCTTATTGTTGGTCCTCTTGCTTCATCACTTGAAAATTCTACTGCAAAATTGAATTCTACACTCAATGTACTTGTACATAATGGAAGCTACTAAGGATCGCAAAAACACATTGGTTTCATGT
The DNA here is from genome assembly GCA_009831015.1 of Picea engelmannii. Lineage (NCBI taxonomy): Eukaryota > Viridiplantae > Streptophyta > Pinopsida > Pinales > Pinaceae > Picea > Picea engelmannii. The sequence continues at coordinate 376,253 of ML788104.1, forward strand.
ATGTTGCAAGTAATAATAAATATCAACTACAGCTTGATCGACGTATGAGATACAATTCCTACATTGACATTGCAAGTGGACTTGCTTAACTTCACAAAAAGTCGAGTACTTAGATAATTAGTTGAGGTATCAAAGCCAATAACATTCTATTGGATAATTGTGTCAACCCCAAGATATCATATTTTGGCTTTCTAAGCTATTTGATGAAAAGAAAACTCTTATCACCACCATAGTTCTAAGCATAGTGTAAGTTATTTGTGAAGTTTGTGTCTCTTAGAATTTATCATATTCTGATATAAAAGCTTCCATGTTGGCATCGGCAAGGGCCCATTGATCCAGCTTGGTAAGCTCATTGTAAATTATTAGCATAGATTTTTATTTCATGTACTTGTTGTTTTGATTTCATTTTTGATTTCACTGTTAGAATTGATTGCAAAGTGTGGCAATACAGGAACAATTGGGAGTCCATCATTCACATTACATAAGCCATTAAATGGAACATCTCATTAAAAATTATGTTTCTTCTGTAGAAATGAAGTAATTTCTAGAATTGCAAGATTGTAAGATTGTATTAAATTTCTATTTGGGATGCATCAATTGATTTTGAAATGTGTGCAGAATTAGATAAGAATTTCTTGCAAGTTTGAAGTGAGTTGTTACAAGAAATGAGATTAGACTTCATCTCTCACCTTCATGCAACATTTAATGAAGCCTCTCAATTATACTGACTATTTTCTGTACTACACAGATTTGATTGACATTGATAGGGTTATGATTGATTTCTTTCTAAGAGTGGATAAAGTGGATTGTTGATTGTTGTTTCAAATGCTACAGGAAACAAGATCATAAGTTCATCTATTCATTTCATGAGCCTCTAATGAACAGATTTGTCACCTAAGAAAGAACCTTTCGATTCATTGTTTTCTTGAGAAGTTTTGTTATCAGTTTTCTCTTCTAAGTTTGGAGTGGTATTGTTGAAGTGTGCCCATATTTTCTTGTTAGTTGTTGTTAAGGATATTAGCTACAGATAACAGATTCAAAGTCCATCTTTCCACTTCATGAGCTTGTAAATGGACAAGGAATTATCTGATCAAAATCTTTTGAGTGCATGATTGCAAGTTTTGCTTTCTAATTTATGAATTGTGTGAAGAGTGTTATCTTTGAAAACATAGTATTTTTTTATTGAATGTTTCTTCTTTAAGATATACTCATGAGACATAGGAACCTATCTATTATCGACACATATAGTGCACAAACTCTACTGATTATGAATCTCGGTTGATAATTTATGTTTGGTAATATATTATGCAAATAATTGCACCAACATTTTGGCACTGCTGCCGGGGAGTTGTAAATGATAATAGGTAGTATTTGAATTAGATTTCTTTGATGGTTTTGGATTGTTTTTATAGATGAACTAAGGGCAGAGAGAAGATCGTAAGACATGCAGGAAAATCCCATGCATCCACTTTGGTGGGGTTGCTCGAAAGTTAGGTTATCCTCTTTTCTTTTGATGCAAGTGTGTTTTTGTTTATGAAAAATTAGTTTTATTTATGATGAGCTAACTTGTGAAAACTGATAACCTGGTGATAGCAAGATCCCAGTAACGCAAGGAGTTCAAGCTTGGTGTGTTTTGTTTTTCCAAATAGTTTTAAAATTTAGATCTTTAAATGATAAATCATGTTTGGTGTGTTGTAAGAACCCCCCGAGTACTAATCTGTGTTGCGAAACATGTATCATCAACCAACTAGAGTAATTCAAGGATGATCAAGAGCTTGAATAATGTTCCTCCAACAACTTTCTCTCATTCTAGCAACAGCTGGGATATTCGCCTCTCAGGAAGAGCATATCTTCACAACAGTTAAGAATCTAGTTGTCTCTCCACAAGAAGATTTAGAAGTCTCGTCAGATTCCTCTTGTCAATTTGTTGAAGGGAATACAGAATCATGGATAGAATTCAATGGAGAGCAACCAATGGAACCTAATATTGAGGATTCCTTAGCATGCCTCTCAATAGATTATGTATTTACTCTAAAGACCAATCATCTTGAAGAGGATAATCCACATAGCATGGTAGAGGAGGACATTCAGTGTGACCTAAACAAAGAAGAGAAACACGAATATAGTGATCCTATTGAAATATGGCTTCAATTGGTTATTAAGTCACACCACTCTTATATTTTTCATTATTGCTTGATCTCATCATCAAATAAGTTGGTCCTTCATACTCCGGTATGCATTAAAATTTATCTTTTAAACCCGAGTATGGATATATTTCTAACCCTGTTATGCACATGGCTTCACTGGAAGTATTCCTATACTTGAAGGATATTTTCTTTTGTTCAAATACAGTAGGATATGTAAATAAATAAATAAATGTTGCACATAAGTACAATGCAACCTATCTTTCATACTTTTCATAAATGAGAATGTCAAAAGTTAACAAAGCAATCAGTTTAAGATCTTCTGTTCCTATAATAGATTTCTTTCTAAAAAGTTATGATAATTTTGTTTGGAAATTTATGAGAAGGGAATCTCTTCATCCTCTGAATTCACACATGATACTGGAAGGGTTTCAAAAGCGGAGAAGACATCATTTTCAATGGAAGACAACACTTAAGGGAGTGCTTCATGACCTATTTCTTCAAAATTCTTCTTTTTCCTTAAGTTGTTAAAAATGATGCATTCGTGCTTTATCATTACCTATCTATTTTAAGACCGCTATTTCACAAGGATGATCAATTCAGTGATCTTTTTAATAAAATTTGAAACTAAATGCTAATTCCAAACCATTTTATTCATAGAAAATAATTCAACTTTTGACATTTTCCCTAAATTTTATGTTTGTAAGCATGAATAAAAATCTACTTTTAATTAGTTTTATTGGTTTGTTTTTAGCAGGTGTTCACAACTCTCTGAGCAACCCTTTTTAGCATCTCACATTATTTGCATGAGGCCATGCAAAACCTTAGGCATGGGGGAGTGTTTGTTGAAACATTCATATTCTTTTGCAACTTCCATCGGCGAGGCCAAATCAACATGTTCAGCACTGAGATTTGATAGTCATTTCCAGAATTCCAGTACCATTCTATTATGGTAATGAAGAATTGTGTTCATCCGGTACCAAAGGAGAAAGTTTGCGTTCATCCGGTACTGAACAACATTATTGTGTGTATTGTTCTCATCCGGTATTGATGGTCGCCTATGTGCTCATCTTGTACCAAAGGAGGAGGTCTGTGCTATTCCGATACTGAACCACCACTCTATGTTATTCCGATACTGAAGCACAACCCTACATCCATATGGTACTCAGGTGATCTGGTACTGGTAATAAGGTGTTGGTAGCTCTGATCATATATTCAAGTTTTGTTGCTCGATTAAGTACTAGGACATATAAATTCAACATTTTTCATTTTACTAAAGGAATTAGACTAATTATACAGTAAACATATGGTTACTCTCAATTATTGCACGCTCCCTACCATGAACTTTTGCAAGCCCTCGTATACATCTCCTCATATATTATCATTGAATTCCTTTGTGAAGTGGTTGTTGCCATGAATGAGCAAAAATCATCCATCATGTCACTTTGTTCCAGTACTATCTATTATGGTAATGCATAAACATGTTCTGATACCAATTATTTATCTAGTACTTATGCCAAAGTGATATGATCTTTGTCATGTGCTTAAAATTGTTTTCACTTTAGGTAATTGGAGGTATGGGCTAATCTCTTCATGTTCTTTCTATCAAGGATCATTTAAGTCTTGTGTTGAATTATTTTTACTCTCATGTGCATCTTCCTCCTACATTTCTACACTCAACCCTAAATTAATCATCA
>ML788104.1:384332-402710 GCA_009831015.1 Picea engelmannii
GATGATTTTAAGGATGGAAATTTATTTTAAAATGTAGAAACCTTGGCGAATCTTACTAATCCTTCATATGTCAACTATAAATGTTTGGCGATATTTTTGTAAAAATATTTAAATTTCTAAGTATTTTATATAGTTTTTATAAATTTTTGGCGATTTTAAAGGTAAAATAATTTTATCCTATAGAATTTGGGCAAATCATTTTTAAAAGAGCGAATCTCATTTTTGGAAAAACCATGGAAAATTAGCCCATGAGCGAAATTTAGCCCCTAAAATCATCCATGATTCTAGAGGAAGAAATTTCTAGAGGCAGAACCTTATAGTAATTCTTCTTACATTAGACATGTCCACATTATTACATAGGCCTTATTTACTAATCACAACCTTTATTACTTAAAAAAATATATTATTCTATCTACTTGAGGGGTTAGGAAGGTTAGGACCCTAACAAGTTATGTGGCATTGCAACCTTCATCTTGGTTGATTTATGTTGAATTTCTACATTCCTGAATTCTTTTTTCAATGTAATGTTGATCTATGTTGAATTTCTATAAACGACTTCCTTCTCCATTGAGCCAAACATATTTGACATCCCCATCGTTGTTCTAGCCATATTTTTGTGGAAATATATTATAATGGCTCTTATTTTCGAATAAATAATTAAGAAACATTGGTAATAACAAATTTTAGCTGAAATAGTTATAGAAAAGATGATTAGATACTAAATGTTCATACATGTGGTACTTTCAATGTTTCTACATACCTCGCAAATCTACATCACATCCAATAACACTTCAAGTAATATTTTTGGCCTATCTCAAACTCCAAAGGATTCTACATCTTTCCCTTTTTCCCAAACCCTAAAGGATTTTGCATAGGCTAATAAGAAGGCTATGTCAACTTGCATGCAAACGGTGCAGACAAAATATTTTATAATCAAACACAATGAAATGGGATAAAGGATTTCATAATCAAACAAACACAATACCACCAACATAAAACAAATATAATGGCACGTGATAAAATATATCATAATCAAAGGTAACATTACCATGGTGATAAACACTATGAATATGCTTATATGTCAACCTGCACGCCAAAGAAATGGTGGGAAATTATCAATGGCACCATGGGACATGGATATGACTATTTGTATATGTCAACATGCATGCCAAATGAATCTATATATCTTGACTTCACCCTAAAGGATTCTAGAAAAAATAACCATAACCTTCTCAGAGGATTAGTCAAATATGTGTATTAAGAATTAACGCTCATCCAAGGATGGGAACGAGAATGAAACAAAATGTAGGGATTGTTTCTACAATGGGTTTGAATGCTCCATGTTTTATCCTTAAATAAATGAGGAAATTGTATCCACTTGTTTCACCAACACATGGGTTGTTACGGGTTTGAATGCTCCATGTTTTATCCTTAAATAAATGAGGGACTTGTATCCACTTGTTTCGCCAACACATATATGTGTGAAAATAATTTCTAAGATTTTTTATTAAGATTCTTTGAATTTCTATAAGTCCTACAATATGTTTGTCAATGGCCCACTACTATCTAGTGTAATTTGCATCCAATAGTAAGTTCACAATGAAATGAAAATCAATAATAAACAATGTTGTGCATAGACTCTGTTCAAGCTCCATCTACAGAAAGTTTGAATGTAAACTTGATTCAATTGTCAGCAATGTCCAATCCTGATGACTTGAAAGTCTCATATATTTCAAGGTTCCATCTACAAAAAGTATGAATGTAAACTTGGTTCAATTGTCACCAATGTTCGATCATGATGACTTCAAAGTCTCATAGATTACAATTGGATTTATACAACTTCTCTATCTATCCTTTTTTATGCTCCTAGATTTATTATTAGTTAAATTACCATGAAACAACCAAGCCTACTCATTAAAATCATACCATATTTTCACTTGGGGTACCCTATACATGTCTCTGAACTCTAGGCTATGTCTGTCCATTGTGTCACAAAGACATATTCAAACCGTAAAGAGAGAATTGTTGCCCATATTCAATGGCATCGTAGCTGAAAAACAAGTTATGTTGAATAATATCCTACTCTAAGTTGCGTGTTCAATTGCCAACACCACTATAGCAATCAAAGGATACAATGCTCAAAGAACATACCATTGTGGTCTGAAACATTTATTTCGGTAGCCAACACTAAACGTGAGACAAACTAGATTACTGAAGTTTCTTAGTGAATATGATTTTGAAATTAAACATATTAAGGGAAAATAAAATTAGGTGGTTGATGAACTCAGTAGAAGAGCCCATGAAGTGCATGTTTCAACCATTATCATGTACACGACATATTTTAAGGATAAATTTCTTGAAGAAGCAAATTGAGATCCAATTTATTTGCAAATAAAGGAAAACTTACAGCAAGAAAATTCACAACAGAAATTTAAAATTTATGAATTAAAATAGGATGGAATACTCTTGTATAGGGGAAAGGTGTATGTATCAAATTCTATGGAGCTGAAAAACATCATGCTGAGATAAATTTTCAATGTGCCATATGCTAGGCACCTTGTATATCATAAATGTGTTACAGTTGCGAGGAGCCAATGTTTTTGGTTGGGGATGAAGAAAGAAGTGTCTAACTACATATCCAAGTGTCTATAGTGCCAAAATGTAAATACATAGAACAAACATCCAACGGGGTTGTTGCATCCAATGCCCAATCCAGAATGGAAGTCGGAAGTGGTCACAATACATTTTATTACTAATCTTCCTAGGATAGTGAAGCAACATGATTCCGTCATGATGGTAGTTGAAATATTGACTAAGGCAACAAATTTTATTTCTGCAAAGACAACACATAAGGTAACAAACATTGCAGAGATATACATGAAGGAAGTTTCTAGGCTACATGGAGTGTCTAAGGAAATATTTTTAGACAAATATTCCTAGTTTACATCCAAATTTTGGCAAGGTTTGTTCAAAGGATTTGGAACAAATTTGAATCTTAGTACAACATATGACTAAGAGTCCAATAGGAAAACAAAAATGACCAATAGGATAATTGAAGAAATGATTAGGATGTATGTGTTCGATCATCCATCAAACTGGGAAGACTACATCCACTAAGTGGAGTTTTACTATAATAATGGGTATCTTGCCTCATTAAAAATGAGTCCTTTTGAAGCTTTGTATGGAAGAAAGTGTAACAACCTAGTGAGTTGGTGTTACACACCAAAATGTCACACTTAGGTGTCGCATCTATTACAAACCTTAAGTGGCGTAAAGTGTCGTATGCACCTTACTAATTGTCACATCCACTTTATAAAGTGTTATATGCACCTTACTAAGTTTTGCATGCACTTTATTGAGTGTCGCAACCCTGACACCATGAAAGAACATTTGTTACAATCCTTAGTCAAGGTGGAGGAGAAATTTATCATATTAATGTCAAAATACTATGTGCACATGTATTATTCATTTTTATTGAAAAAACAAAATTAATTTAGTGTGAGGATCCACCTCGCATTTAGTTTCATAATATCAAGGAGAAGTTGAGAATCTCATTGATGGTTGAGAGGTTTTTTGAAACACATATCCTAATTTGATGGATCTTGAGAGATATTTCCTCCCTAAAATCTTTGATATATTTTCTCCCTAAAATCCTTGAGAGATATTTTCTCCCTAAAAATATTGGAGATCCCAATTTTGTGGATCTAGTGAGTGATCTTCTCCATGGTGGTTAAGCCTCCAAATCCTATATAATGAGGGCATTCCAAGGTGAATGGGGAGATGAGAAAGTGTGTATATGATATTTATGATCTTAAGAGAAACATATTTAGAGTGCATTCAAGGACTGGATTGGAAGCTTGGATGAATTCTAGCGCAACAAGGTTGTAAGTTCCCATTTTTTCATTAATATAACTTGGCCTATTTCCTTAATATTGTTGTTTACTCATGTATGTATATATAGATAGATTTGTTCTTGTCCAATGATATATTGTATAAGAAATAAGTTTGACTTACTCCTTTTTTGACATTTTTCCTTGCTATTCTTCAGTCTTTTTTGTTGTTTTCCAATACATGATCAAGATGAAGAGAGGTTGCAATGAACAACATAGTACCTTCTACTAATGGTTACCCACCTCACCATTTGTTGTGAAACTGTTAAACATAGTTTATTTTCCTAGGATTCTACACAGGTGACTTCAAGGGGGGGGTTCCTTCTTCAGAAGGTTCCTTATGGTACTTGAGGAAGACATGGCATCACACTTTCATTACCCCTAGAGGGTGGCCCCATGAAGTTAGGGTTACTTACACTAAGATTACATTGAGAATGGATCTTATGTGGAGGTCGAGGTAAATGCTTCTGATATCTTCGTTGACGACCTCATCTCCCATCTCCGGAAGATCCCTACTTCTTCTTTTTTTTACTCTTATCTTAGAGGACTTTGGTAGTGTGTGCTCTTTGATTTAGTGGAATCTACGTTGAGTTTTTTTCTATGGAATTAGTTCCTGGAACTCCCAACAAAGGGACCCCTTTTCCCAGGGAACCTTTTATTTTTCCTTCTTTTGGAAACATTGGTCCTCCTCATATTTCCATATTGATTCTTCCCGAATTCACTATCGGGTTACCAATATGGTTGTTTTCCACTCCAGTGATCCCAAATTCTCCTAGTGCTTCATATGAAATCCCTCCACCTGAAGAACATCAATCTTATGTTGAGCCTTTTCTTTATTCACCCATTGGGTCTTCTTCCCTTTCTTCCTCCTTTCCTGGTGGAAGTATTCATGCTAGTAACTAGGAGGACAAGAAGAAGAATAAAAGGAAGACTAAGAAGAAGAGAAATAAGTAAGGGGGAAATCCACTAGATATTGTTTATCATGTTGGGAATGTTGATGATATTTACAAGCCTACCAGGACAACTTGCAAACCCAAATTCCCTTGCAAGATTTGTAAGGGTGACCACCTTATTAAGGATTTCCTTAGTCTTACCAAGATCTTAGAAGTGTGTTCTATGATTTCCCAACAACCCATGTCGCAGGCTGCTTCCAGTCATGCTAGTGACAACCCATCAACTAGTGATAGTAAGGTTGGAAGTAAGAAAGGTAGATCCAAATTTTCTTGTAGGTTATGTGAAAGAATTAATCAAACTTAAATTTTAACTCATATGGATGAGGCTTCACGTTTGTTGGAAAATATTGTTGATGTCCAACAAAAACTTCCAATAGCTTAGCGCAAATTCTCTCCCAACCTTCCATTGGTTGATAAACTGGTCTATATGGTTCCATCATTGGTCAATCTGGTTGATCAAGTGATCAATCCAATTCCATGATCAGTCCATATGATAGATCAATTTACTGATCCGGTTCCACCATCGGTTGATCCCACTCTTCCCTTGAAGAGTGAAGTAGATACCACTAAGGTATTTCTTGTTACTACAAATTATTTCACACAAGAGAGAATTTCAACCATTCCAATGAATTCCCCTCCAAGTAATGAGGTAATTTACTTTGATTGGAATAGACTGACAACACCTCATCTTCCTTCCTACATGTCCTTTCAACTAATTCTGGAAGTTTGCAATATAAACATATGTCACTCTATTGTAGATGAAGGTGTTTTTTCTAACATTTTTTCCTCGAACACTTGGAAATATCTTGGTTCCCCTCAGTTTGTGTCAGTGACTAAGAATCTATTGACTTTTAATATAATATCTAGTGAATCTTTAGGGATCCTTCCTTGGTTACTAGTTACCTTAGGAGGGAAAATTGTCTATATTGATGTGATGGTAGTAAAAGGTCTGTTGGATTTTAATTTTCTCCTTGTGCAAGACTATGTTTATGTTATTAAAGTGTAACATGCCCAACCCCTAAGTGTCCTTTTAAGGGATGAAATTTTATAATTTTCTTTTTTCTCAACTAATACCAAATATTTTCTTCCCCAATTCCATCATTTTCTTCTCATTGAGAGATTTCCAATGATGACAATTTATCTCAAAACTGAGCTCTAGATTGAAATGTATTCCCTTCCCAAGGATCTTTGGTCTTAAACCTCCATACTACTGACACATGGAGTGCATGTGACACCTCAACACAATTTCCATATGACATGATGACTATGTTGCATCTACATGGTGCCTATAAATTCTTCCACGAGGATGTTTCGCTCCACGCATGACCATCATTTCTATCGCTCAGAATATTTTCCAGTGGTCTCATCACTCACCTCCGACAGATATGGTATAGAAGGATATTCCATTTCCATGTTATTCATTCATATCTATAACGACTTGAGAATTTTAACTGCTTCAAAATCAAGCTATCGAGGTATATACCCATATACCCCTCTCCTTGATTGATGGTCATAGATGTAAGTCACAATATCCCAATAGATGGTTGTAGAAGTAAGTCACAATTTCCTGATAGAAAATTGAGATTGATTTAGGCCTAATAATATCCTTCTTGGTTGACTCCACTGGTCTCATCCACTAATGGGTAATGGCACATGAGGCTCCAAATTCACTCTGGTTGCCCCACTGGTGTGCCACATAAGCCATGACGTTATGACTACATTATTTTGATGTAGACATGACTCACAACAGATCAATGGCTAGCATGTTTCCTTTCCACTCACTGACCTATGATTGAGATCTTCCCTGATCTATATGGATGTCAATGGCCTCCCACCTATTCCATCTTGCTCATTTTGGCAGTTTTCCAGTTCAACAATTTTTTCCTAGTTTTTGAGTCCCTAACTTCTGGGGCCATTTTGAGGCCCTAAACAACGTTTTTAGGGCTCACCACAGTGAACATGGTTAGGGCTCTCCATAGGAAACATCTGTGTTCCTTGGATAGACCTTTCCAACTGGCTATCGTGTGCCTAAAACGAAGATCGTATGCAAAAGTTATGCCCCGAGGAAGTTGATGTAATAACATACCCAAATGGGGCCCACATCACTTTTGGTGCTTCATCTCCTAGGGTTAGGTTTTTGGATGTCTAGAGTTTTTAACATTCCTACTGATTTTAAAAATTCCTTCACAGCCTCATTTTAATGATCTTCTTGCGAATGAGCGCATCTGTCACATCTCTTCTCAGAGATTAGCTGTCACCATTCTAGCAAGCTTGTTTTCCGATGCATTTTGCAGTTTCAACTTATTTCCTTATTGAATAGAAACCAGATTTATTTTATCTATTTTATCATGTGTTAAGCATATTTTGATAATAATATGTATTCATTTCGTTTTGCTCATAAAATTTGGATCTGTGGTATCAGAGAGGTTTTCTCCTTGTCGTTCTTAATGCATGTTCGCAATGAGGTCAAGGTACAAAGAATTGGGTCTCGAGCTTGTTTCTTTTGAGGAAAAAATCTCTCGCATGCCCAAGAGACCTCTCATGGCGGGCGAAAAGAAATATGACGGGATAGGAGATCTCTTCAAAACATTTCTCAAGGAATCCCTCATGCAACAGAGGAACGAGATGATGAATAGTTTTGTGCAAATCCTTTGATGACTACCAAAAGGCAACACATCTTCCTCAAACAGAGGCGTCGCCCCCTTCAAGGTACAAATAAACTTCTATATTTATATATTTGAAGGTCATATAGATGCCTCTAGAAGTGTATTTCTTTGTCCATAACTTCTCGAATAGAGAAAAAATTACTTTTGTTCTCCTCAAAGACGTTCCCCATGTCATATATTGGTGGGAAAAGTTATGTGAGAATAAGGAAACATAGGAACCATCATTATTTATAGACATGGTCACCTAGGATTCCTTCAGGGATGATATTAAGCAACAATACTACACTTTTGGAAGTTATGATGACCTGTATACAAAATGGCCCACAATGCGGCAAGAAAGAAACCAAACAGTGCCCAAGTTCACAAATATCTTCCATACCTTGTAGACCAAGTTGGGTATCAAATAATTTTAGCGAAATGTGGTGCTTAAGTATCGTGACAATTTGCATAGATACATCCAAGACGAAATGGATTTTCTAGGCATCTCATCTTTGGGTGCAGCCTACAGATATGTCGTCAAAATTGAGCAGAAGCTCAAACAAAAGACAAGGGAATTTGGGCCTGGGAACCCCTCACAGAAAAAAACAGGAAAGGGCAATCCCAACTCGCAAAACAAAGGATAGATCAAAGATGGACTACCTCAGGACAACCATTCCAGGCTGTAAGAAAAGAAGGACACTAGAAAGGCAGAGAAAGATATTGGGAAGTGGTTCGACTTCCATAAGATCCCCTGTCATAACACTACTTATTGTCACTCAAAGCAGTAATTAGTGGCTGAGTTGAAAGCCTCTAAATCATATGTGGTTACGAATCTAATTCAAAACCATAAATGGGGAGGCAAATCATCGATGTAGAACCTAGTGGTACAGTTGTTACCACCAGGCTCCATCCCGATGAACTAGATGAGCCAGAGGAAGGAGAACACATTTTTCATTCAAAGATGTGAATGAAGGGTACCCCACTTCACTTCATCATTGATAGAGGTATCTAAAAGAACCTCATCTCAGCAGAGGTTGTCAAGCGACTCATCATGTTGACAACGCTGCACCCGCATCCCTACACCATCAGATCACTCTACCAAGGAAGTGACATTCGTGTCAACCAACAATGTCATCTGTCATATGGCATCAAGCCCTTCAATGATGAGGCATTGTGTGATGTTTCCCCTCTCGAAGTTTGTTATGTTGTTTTGGGCCAACCATATTTATGGAAAATCCATGATGTATATGATTCTAGGCCTCCCAGTGTTATAATTACTTTGAACAATAAATTGTACAGGATACTTGAGGCAGTCCCACTTAGTGTTATTTCCTTGATCCATACCAAGAAATGTAGGAAGGTCATCTCTCAGACAGGTAAGTTTTTATTCTTTGTGATTCACTCTCAGAATGAGAAAAATATCGCAGCCACATTGAGGATCTCCGCGGTCGACCCCTCCACACAGTAAAAGCAAGTGGATAAGGTCATGGAAGCATGCTCGGATATATTCTCCTCACCTACCAAGGGACCTCTGCACTGTCAAGTCAAGCACCTAATCGATCTAACCCCTGATGCACCACTTCCAAATGCATCAGTCTACTTCTACTCTCTGTTAGAAAAAGAGGAGATAAAGTGGTAGATCCAAGAAATTTTCCACAAGGGGCACATCTGTCTCATATCATCACATTGTGGGAGCCCAATAGTGCTGGTGCACAAGAAATATGGAACCTGGTGACTCTGCATTGATTACTGGGCCCTGAATAAAATCATAGTAAAAAACTGGTACCCAATTCCCTGAATCGACAAAATCCTTGATCATATCATGGGGGACAAATACTTTAGCAAGATTGATCTGAAGTCTGGCTACCACCAGGTCCCAGTACAATAGACAAATGTATGGAAGACCACCTTCAAGTCAAAGGAAGGTCTTTTGGAATGATTGGTGATGCCCTTTGGTTTGCGAAATGTTCCAACCACTTTCATGAGGATGATGGAGGATATCCTGCGAACATTCACCAATACTTTTGTAGTGGTGTAAATGGACAAAATTATCATTTACAACAACTCTTGGGAAGAACACTTGCAGCATATTCAACAAGTTCTAGACACCCTGTGGCAACACAAGTTATACGCCAACTTGGAAAAATGCTCCTTCGAAATGGACATGGTGCATTACCTGGGATACATCGTTGATCAACATGGTGTACATGTGGACCCAACCAAGATCCAAGTCATCCATGACTGGCCAGCCCCAACCACACTCACCTAGCTTCAAAGCGTCTTGGGCCTTGCTAATTTCTACAACAGGTTTGTGTTGGGATTCTCGCATATTGCATGGGCCCTCACCCAAGTAACCAGAGGTGGTGGTAAGGAGAAATTTGTGTGGGGCCAGTTCCAACAACAAGTGTTTGATGATTTGAAGCAGTGCTTGTGCTCAGCCCCAATACTTTCACTACCATACCTGCAAAAACCCTTTGAGATTGAGACAGATGATTCAAACTATGTTGTTGGCGTCATTCTCACTCAGCGTGGCCACCCTGTGGCCTATCATAGTGAGAAGCTATCAGATGTTGTCCGTAAGTACCCTACTTATGAAAAAGAAATGTACTCCATTGTGCAAGCTTGTTTCCAATAGAGACATTACATTATTAGGAAGGAAACACTCATCCACAATGATCATAATCCACTGCAGTTCATGTAGACACAAGGAAAACTGCTAAATGGCCTCCATCAAAAGTGGTCCATATACTTGCAACAATTCCACCTCAACATCAAGTATAAAACATGAAGCACAAATCACGTCGTTGATTGCCTCAACAGACCGTGAGTCATGACACTCACCACAGTGCTAGACTCTTGAAGCCATGAGACCTCTAGATGACCCCAACTTTATGAGACAGACCCAGACTTCGCCACCACCTACCGAATGTTGCCCGCAAACGCATTTGTCGCTAATTTCCATCTTACGGATGGGATGATGTGTCTTCTGCATCATATTTGTGTTTCATCAAGAGAGATATTGAAACTGATCTGGGAATCCCACTACAGTTGGGTGGAAGGACACTTCGACATCGAAAATACAATGGAAATGCTGCAAAAACATTTCTACTGGCCGAAACTTCGACAAGAGGTCAGCAAGTATATTAGGTCCTGCATTGCTTGCACTATTTCCAAACTGACCACTAAGAAACAGAGCATGTACACCCCTCTTCCTACTCCTGATAGGCCATGGGAATCCATCTCCATGGAATACATGTCGGGCCTCCCATCCACCAAGCGGGAAAATGACTATTTTTTTGTGGTTTTTGATTGCTTTTCTAAGATGGCAATTATGGCCTCCTACAAGAAGAGAATCACAACATAGTCCACTTCCAATCTCTTCTTTGAACAAGTCTGGGTACATTTTGGAATCCCAAAAAACATTGTTTGAGCCTCTAGTCACTAGTCTGGTCGAGCCTCTAGTCACTGCTGGACACCAAGCTCAACAAATCCACATCCTTCCACCCCCATACAAATGGCCAAACCAAGGTCGTAAATCGAATGATCATGCATATCCTAGGCATGTATAATTCCAAGCACCCTTGCACATGGGATGAGATTTTTCTCTATGTCTAGCATAGCTACAACCGAGCCTAGCGTAGCTCAACTTTCCACATCCCCTTTCAGGTGGGGTTGGGATTCCAACCATTGGGTCCCATAGATGTTGCACTACCCTTTGCGGTCACCTCAAATGAATTGTCTCCTACTCCAACTAAAAATGAAAAATCCACCTGGTTGATTGAGCGGATCCAACACATCCATCAACGGGTTCAGGATATCCTACATAAGTCCAATGACACGTACAAGAAGCTCCATGATCAACATCGGGTTCCACATAAGTTTCAGGTCGGTGATAAAGTTTGATTTCATTTGCAGAAAGAACACCTTATCGTAGCCCATCAGAATATTTTCCCACTCCTTCATGGGTCATACTCCACCACCAAGTCCATGGGTGATAATGCTTTTGAGCTCAACATTCCTCCTTTCCTTGACCTGGACCCATTGTTCAACGTGGATCTCCTTTGACCTTATTTCCAACCATTATTGGACACCTCATATATAGAAGAACATTTGACATGAAAAGAGCTCAAACTCCATTGCATACAATAGGAATCTAGTGATCAGACTATGGACAAACATGTCAAGGGCACTCAAGGCAAGGAAACTCCGGCACCAAGAAAAGTGGCTCACATGGGGCCAAGTTCAACAAAATTTTCCTCATCTAATGGGGAAAATCAATGAAATGGAGACCATTTCTTCCTAAGGGGGGAGGATTTATCTATATGGATGTCGGTAGCCTCCCACATATTCCAACTGGCTCATTTTGGCAGTTTACCAGTTCGAATTTGTTTTCCTAGTTTTCGGGTCCCTGACTTTGGGGGTCGTTTTGAGGCCCTCAACAACGTTTTTAGGGCTTGCCACAGTCAACATGTGTAGAGATCTCCACAAGAAACATAGGTATTCATCGGATATACCTTTCCAATGGGCTATCATGCATCTAAAACGTAGATCGTATGCAAAATTTATGACCCTAGGAAGTTGATGTACTAACTTACCCAAACGAGGCCCACATGACTTTTGGCACTTCATCTCCTAGGGTTAGGTTTTGGGATGTCTAGGTTTTTTTACATTCCTATTGATTGTAAAAATTCCTTTAGAGCCTCATTTTAATGATCTTACTGCGAGTGAGCGCATCTGTCACATCTCTTCTCATAGATAATCCGCCACCATTCTAGCAAGATTGTTTTCTGTTTCATTTTACAGTTTCAACTTATTTCCTTATTGAATAGAAACTAGTTTTACTGTATATATGTTATTCTTTGTTAAGCATATTTTGATAATAATCTATATTCATTTCGTTTTGCTCATAAAATTCAGATCATTCCCTCTATTTGATTCACACTTCTAAGTCATCGAAGGATTACTTTGAATCCTTTGAATTTGTAACCCAATAATGGTCAACATTGGCCCATCTCGACTCATGCTCAATCCAGTCACCTAATCAACTAATAACATGTGTCTTCGCACTGACACTCCTCGTCATCTCTCAACCTTCCAACTTACTAGTGGGACCTATAATGATCAATGACTAGGGAATTCATCCCTCCCACTTCCAGACCTACGACTCACATGGGAACAACTTTAGATTCGTTCTTTCTGAGTCATTCTCACAACACATGAAATTTCCTTCTAAAGGCCTCACTCCAACAAGTTTGTTTTGGAGTTTCCCATTGAGAGTCTTTTCCACGACGTTCGAGGGATCTCTCCAATATGGTGACTATGAAGGCCCACCAATCTGGTGACTCTGACCTCCCACCAATCAATGGTCAGAATCTCTTTAGATCAACAATTTTGGTTCTTCCCTGACCAACACAAGGTTTACTGAATCATAACTGTCCCTTCTAAGGACTTAGCCAATTTTTCGAGTCTTGCAAGACTTCATATTTTTACTTTCAAGTACTCAAGATGACTCTGTGACCATTACAAACTGTCAAACTTAATACTAAGGCCTTGCATAATTTGCAGTCTCTCAACACGGGGAACATATAGATTATTTGAGCATGTAGCAGTTCATATTTATTCATTTTTCCAATTTAACCAAGCATTAGTATACATCACAACATAGCTCAACTTACAGAATTAAAAATCACATTTTAAGTACACAAATAGTCTCTTAGATTTAAACATTCATACATACTAACATACAATTTTTCTATTCATCAAAATTCACATAAATCAATCATAGTCAGTTTTAGTACATATGAACACTTATCTTATAAGGAAATAATCCAATCCAATTGACTGAGAGAGGACACCTTTCCTCCCAGCCTTAGGCCTTGTTGTAGAATCACTTCATACAACACACCACCCCTATTCCAAGCCATGATACCACCAAGGAAATTGACTTGACAAGGTTCAAAGTCTATGATAATCCAATAAGGTTACTCTCCTTCTTCTTCTAACACATCATAAGTCACCACCTCCCATTGAGCTTTGGGTATCTACAAGTTTATCAAGTGGTTTCTCAACTAGATTTCCTTTGCAAAATGGATTCCCTTCACTTATTTACAATACCTTGGCGACCTCCCCTTAATAGTGTCATTTTTTTTTCCAGTAAACACCAAGCTTTAGCCCACTTTTTCTCTAGTTGGGGAATCTCGGTCATCTATGTTCAGGGTGATCATCAACAACTTGGAAAATCTTCCTATTTTATTCCATAAAGTTATCCATTTATTTCACAATCAACACTTCCACGCTGCAACGCTTTGTGGCTTGTCTTTGAGCCTTCTTTTTCTTCTTTGTCTATATTTTCTTCTTCATTCCCATGAGGTCATCTTGATTTTTAGCGTCTCTCTCTTTTTATTACTCTTCTCTATGCATCTATATTTTTCCATATGCTCTCATCCTGCGCACATCGTGTTTTTCCTTCCCCGGTCTTCTTCTCCATTCCCTCTGTATCTCTGCAGCATCCTGTAGACGTAACTTGCAATCCACCCTTCATAATCTAAAGGGACATTTTTTGGTACATTCCCTAACAGTTAATAAATTGGCCATTATTTTCCTGTATGGGCCAACTTCCACCGTCATTACTACTGAACCACCTCTATGATTTCCAATTTAATGATCACGTGGTCTTCTCCATCAGTATGGTGTGTTGGTGGGTGAAGTCATCATGTTTGTAAGTATAGATTAGCCTACTATGAAAGCTTCCTATTTTCTTCATTGATGCATCTCATCTCCAGGGACAATTTTAAGGATGGAAATTTATTTTGAAATGCAGAAACCTTGGTGAATCTTATTGGTCCTTTATATGTCAACTATAGATGTTTGGCAATATTTTTGCTAAAATATTCAAATTTCCAAGGATTTAATATAGTTTTTATAAAAATTTGGCGATTTTTAGGGTAAAATAATTTTGTCCTATAGAATTTGGGCGAATAATTTTAAAAATAGAGAATATTTTTTTGAGAAAAAACATGGAAAACTAGCCCATGGGCGAAATTTAGCCCCTAAAATTTTCCCTTCTCATCTCGATTTCACTAAACCTTCCCATTAGTTCTATACCTCATCAATTTCCTATAGTGTATCATGGATAGCACTTATCGATTTCATTCCCTCTTAGTCAACAATTTGGTGTTTATATTAAATAAAAACACAAATACATACCTCATAGAGGCTCATACTATTAACATGAATTTTGTGCATAATTACAGTCTTGGGAGAAATGAGGGTGTTACATTCCCCCTCCCCCCAAAGAAACATCGTTCAAGTGATGTTTAAAACACGATGATTTTACAATTATATGGTAAACAAAAATGGGTATGCCAATCTCATGGAATCTTCCAACTTCCATGTAGCTTCATCGGCTCCAAAGTGATTCCATTGCACCTTGACCTCTATGATGGCTCGGTTTCAAAGCATTTCTTTTTTCCTGTCTACTATGTGTTGGGGCTCTGGCTTGAATTCTCCCTTTGGTTCCACCTATATTACAGTCCAATCAATAATGTTATTAGGATCATGTACATATGTCTTTAACAAAGACACATGGAATACATTATGTGTTCTAATAGTAGGTGTTAAAGTAAGTTTGTATGATATTGGTCCTATTCTCTCTAGGATTTCAAATGGTCCACAATAAAGGGGAGCCAACTTAGAACACATCCCCATTTTGAAGGAACTTCTTTTGGGTTTCACCCGGAGATACACATGGTCTCCTATTTTGAACTCTCTGGGTGTTCTCTTACTATCAACATGGCTCTTCTCTCTATCCTAGGAAATTTTCATATTCTTCCTTATATAAACCATGGCTTGCTCCATTTCCTTTAGTAATTTAGGTCCAAGTGTAACTTTGTCCACTGGATTATCACAACTAATAGTAAATGTTCACTTCCTTCCATATAGAGCCTCGAATGGGCTCATTTTCAATTATTCTTGATCACTATTGTTGTACGTAAATTATACCAAAGGCATATACTCTTCCCACTGCTTGTGTTTATGCATGACATGCATTTGTAGAATATCTTCTAACAATTTGTTCACCCTTTCAGTCTGACCATCAATTTGAGGATGGTAGGTCATGTTAAACTCCAACTGTGTCTCTAAACCTAGAAATAAGTTTTTCCATAAAGTTTAGGTGAACTTAGTATCTCTGTCTGAAATTATGGTTTTAGGAAAACTCTGCAACTTGAATATATCTTTCATGAAAACATTGGCAATGTCTATAGCTTTAAAATTATAATTTATGGGAATAAAATGATATTCCTTGCTCAACTTATCCACTACAACCATGATTTCATCATGTTGTTTGACTATCCTTTGAAAAACTGTGATAAAATGTATGGAAATCAATTCCCATTTCCATTCTAGTATATGTATGTGTTTCAATAGTTCCACAAGGTGTCGATGTTTGTGTTTCACCTATTGGAAATATAAACATTTTGAGATATAACAAGAAATGTCTTGCTTCATCCTGGACTAATAATATAGTTTCCTAACCGTTTTCACCATTTTTCGGTAACCAAGATGACCGAAATATGGCCTCCTATTGTACATCAACAAATTATCAGTCCTCAACTGATATACTTAATACCTCTTTTCATTAAGTTCTTGTTACAACGTTTCCTTCACTAGATTGAAGAACTTGTATCCTAACAAGAGGGTATTAATCTTTTTTTGAACATTGGAATCTCCTACACTTGCTTCTGCTAATTTTATTTTTTGAATGCTTCAGCTGAGCATGCTATCTACTTTGTTATCTTTTCCTTTTATATGCTTGATTTCGAAGTCAAAATCACTAATCAATGCCATCCACCTGGCCTGTCTAGCATTCAACCTTGGCTAGTTGAAAAAATACTTCAGACTGCAATGGTCATTCATGAGGATAAATATCCTTTTGAGAAGGTAATGTCTCCACATCTTCAATGCATGTACAATTTCAAAAAGCTCTAGGTCATCGGTAGCATAATTTTTCTCATGTTTGTTTAGCTTCTGTGATTCCTAACAAACCACTTGTCATTATTGCATGAGAAATCCATCGAATCCTTCCTTGCAAGCATTTGTGCAAACCAAGAAGTCATTTTCTGGGTCCGCGATCCTTGAAACATGGGTGTTGGTCAAAAATTGTTTCAATTGCTAAAAACTATCTTCGCACTCTTGTGACCACATGAATCTCCTTCCCTTTATTTGCAATAAGGTAATAGGATTTATGATCTTGGAGAATCCTTTGATAAATCTCCTATAATATCCAATGAATCCCATGAAGGGTCTCACTTCTATCATGTTTCTAGGGGAAGGCCAATCCATGATTTCTTTAATCTTTGAAGGGTTTATTGTGACTCCTTCGGTTGATATTACATGGCCTAGATATTGGATTTACTTTTTACAGAAAACGCACTTGCTAAATTTCACATGTAATCGGTGCTCTCTTAACACCTGTAAAACCATCCTGAGATGTTCTTCATGCTCCTCTCTATTCTTGGAATACAACAAAATTTCATTATTATAACCCTAAATTTCCCCATACATGCATACCAAGCCATCTCAGGTCATCTCACTTACTATTTTTGCCAAGCCATCACTGAGCATCTCTTCTTAAAAAACATATTTTTGAAGATGTACGCACCGTGCACCATTACTTCCCACGTACACATGCTTGATGCACCACTACATATTGCATACGTATGCTAGCTCCACCATTACATCCCACATATTCCCACAAAATTTGTAAAAATTAAAAAATTTGCAAGGAATTCGTTGAGATTACGAGCTATTGGGTAATGCATATAGAGGACTTGTCTTGGGATTTCATTCATCACATTTTCCACAGAGCTTCATGGGCCTCGAATCCATTTGAGGTCCTTAGTCGTCTTCCAGAACACTTTCTTTCGATACCCTTGATAGGTTTTCGGCTTGATACCCTGCTCATTGCAGTCCAAATGACTATCGACTATACCCGCTTGGTGATTGTTCGCACACTAGAAACCTAGTTGCCTTTATTTTAGTGACTTACATAGGTGACTCTGGGGGTATACCATGGTACCTAATATAAACACCAGGCCACACTTTGCAGATTATATCTGGAGGGTGCTTTTGTATTCGATTTTCACTTGCACTGGTAGGTTTCCTTAGTGTTGGATGGTGTTACTATTCTTCCAAGTAGCTAAGTGGTTTGATTGCTCTATCTCATAGGAACTCTTTCTAGTGTGTGTTGGTTTTCAACGTTAGTAAAATCCCTAGTGTTTCATTTATCTTCTCAAAAAGTGAAAGATCAAGAGCTCTGTCGGTCGCCAAGGATTTAGGGCCTGTCGTCCATTGAATTGGAGCCACCCTCGCCATCGTGAAGGTGAATACTTGACCAGCATGGGTCATTTGAGGCGACCGAGCCACAAGAAACTGTACCTGAGCCATCCCTAAGAGAAGAAATCTCGCATCTGGAGGAGCCTATTGTTTCTGAACTTGGAGCGAAAGATATCAGGCTGTATAACCCTCTAATCACTGACTTGTCGGCACCCATTGTGGTACAAGTTTTCCCCCCAAGGGTAACTCATCGTGAGCATCAAATAGTCTTGCAAGCAGCAACTGAAGCAAACACTGCTACTTCGTCAGGGAGTCCTCACACTCCCTCTATGACTTCCACTATAGGGGGATTTCCACCTCCTAACCCACCTTCGTCAGTCTAGACCACCATGGTCTCAACCTCTTCTACTTCGGGCAGTGGTCCTATTCTGTCTATGGCGGTGATCACTGCTTCATTCACCCAGAGTACGACAGGCCCTCCATTCTTATACAGGATTCCTGGCTTTGATACGAACTCTGTCCTCTCTTACTCCACACTACAGACCATGGGTCTCA
>ML788104.1:402954-434627 GCA_009831015.1 Picea engelmannii
AAACCTCATCATCCAATTACAGGAGTCAGTCAATGACATCTCAACAAGCGCAGTATCCATACATTGGCCACGATCATGGTATTTACCAGAACCCTCGTCAGTAACCTAACTTTTCCTAGCAACCTGGTGGTAGCCAAATTCCAGGCTCCTTTCCTTCTATACATAATCAATAGCCTAAGCTACATTTTCTGGAAACATTGCATTTTCTAGACTTGTCAATATTTTTAAATGATCCAATCTTTCACGATCCGCATTGGCCTCCAATGCCGACCAAGTTTCCCTCGGACATTCCAAATTCGAAGGTAAGCCTAACGAAGATGTGAGCGATCATGTGATCACCTTTAACCTATGGTGCTCATCCAACTCAATGAGAGACGTCTCCGTCTAGTTCTGTTTGTTTCAACGCACTCTTATCGAGAGTGTCATGAAATGGTAGATTGAGCTTGACCGCTCAAGATACTCTAATTTTGGTGAATTGGAAATGGGTTTTCTAAACCATTTTCAATTACTTGTGAGATACGATGTCGACACCGAATTGATGGCCAACTTTGAGAAAACAAAGGATGACCATATCTCAGATCACATCCGAGAATGGCAGCATCGGAAGAGTTTGATAAAAGTACCAGTTCCACCAACATTCCTGCTGGAGTGGTTCCTTAAGTATTTGGTACCTCATTTATCCAAAGATGTAGCAACTTCGGGAGTGTTTTTCGAGGAAGAAGTGATAATGAGAGCTCAATAGCTAGACCTGATACACTCTCAGTCTAGTTTACATTACGAAGTTTTTCCAGATGCACCATGGTCCATTCTTGACAAGACCAGAAAAAAGTCTGGACCACATGTCGATGGTATCGTTGGTTCAACATAAGAAAATCCCACTGATCAACTATCGAATCAATTAAAACAATTGTCAATACAGCAGATAGTGGACAGCCAAACCATCGGTTCGGCTACTCCCCCTACTCAAACGCCGGATGTATACAATGTGCACTCAACAAACCCGAAGTCCAACCAATAGGCTGACGAAAAGAAGAAAGAATGAAATAAGGGTAAGGGGGATAAGAAACCCACCAATAATGTCGATGGGGGCAAGACAGAGAAATGAAATTCGAAGTATCCGTGTAACCTTTGCATGAAAGACCACCCAACTCACATGTTCCCTTGGCTTGCTGAGGCCCATAAGTTATTGGTGCAACAATAGCCTGTTGTGTTAACGAACACATTTCCACATGGACAAAATTTAACTAAAGCCTTTGTGAATGCGGATGGGGGATGTTAGGGACCCCCTTCGTCATATAGTAATCCCTCGACCTCAAATAATTATATGTTGAAAGGGGATTCCCACATAGCAACTAGGACACATGATTACAGAATGTCAAACTCTTCTAAGAAGGGTAAAGAAGCCTAAAACCCATCTGTTCCTCTCCAGATCGAGAAGACGTTGGGAGAAAAAATGACACGCATCCTAAAAGGGGTGTTCAAGAAAGATTCCCATAATTTGAACGTGAGGGCCACCCAGAACTACTCTGTGGTGGAGGATTTGTCGCAAACCCCTTGTGTAATGTCTTCTTTGGAGGTCCTCCAGAGCTGCCCTTCACAGAGAAAGGTTCTATTAGCTGCATTAGGATCTACCGAGACTTGTAATCTAGGAACGATCATGCTTGATATGACCGAATTGAAACCTTGTCTCCCATACCACGTCGCATTTCAGATAGTAGTGGCTTACACCATGAAATCTTTTAACCGGAACATTTTCCGTACAGTGGTTGATGAGGGTGCCTCGACATGCATGATGTTGTTGGCGTGTTGGAAGGCCATTGGCTAGCTCATTTGTTCTCTGTCACCTACTCTTCTTACCTCTTTCGATGGTCGTTCATTCAGACCATATGGAATCATTCCTTCTTTTGGCATGTAGCTAGGAGGAAAGACCGTGTGCATTGAATTTGAAGTGGTTGATGCACCTCTCAACTATAATATCTTGTTCGGAAGGAGTTGGACCTATGTTATGCATGCAGTGGTCACCACAGTTTTTCGGGTCTTGTTGTTTCCACATGAGAGTCAGATTGTGTCCATTGATTAGTTGTCTTTCTCCCATCCTAACCCTTCATCGGGGGCATCCATGGTCATGATTATTGATAATCCACAACTCGACATTGTCAATATAGGGGTTGGTTTGAGCCCACCTTTGATGGGTACCTTCGATTACCCGTCTTCGTCCGACGATGTCAAGTTCATACCGGTTGTCCCCGACTAGCCTAAGGATGAAATCTTTCAAGTGTCATCGTTCTGCACGACTTACTTTAATGATCCGTGGAATCTTCCTTCCCCATCGACCATGATGGAAGGGACAGGGCACCATGGCATGGCCATGCTTTGTCCACGGTAGAGGTTGCATACTCTATAGTCCATCAAACTTTCACCAACCCTGACTTGACTCCTGCACATGAGTTAGATCCAGTTTTCAAGCCTACATGGGCTCAAGGTTCTTTCACCACTACTGATTCCTTAGAGTTAGTCTTTCCCTATAACTAGGTGATTATAAAGGAATTGACTAGTCCAGACAAACCCTGGGATGATCTCCATTACATATCTTATTTTCTCCCAGATTTAGGAAGAATCGAGGCAGGTGAATTCGTGTTGACTATGACTGGAGGTAGGTCTTGTCTTATCAATCCTTTGGCTATGCACGCATTTTACACCATATGTAATATGGAAACCATCATTGAAATGATACCTATTGACATATCCAAAACCCCTGACGTCATGGAGAATGTCTTCGTCGGAGTAGACTGCTCCCCTGAGGAGATTTGAATCTACATAGATTTATTTATGGAATTCCATGATGTTTTTTCCTGGTATTACGAGGAAATGCTAGGAATTGTTCCAAGAATCATCGAGCATGAAATAACAATGTATCATGATGCTAAGATGGTCCAACATAAGCTTCGTCCACTAAATCCTAAGAAAGAAGCAACTATTAAGGTTGAAGTAGAGAAACTGCTCAAACTCGGTTTCATCTACCCCGTTTAATTGACTCAATGGGTGTCAAATCTTGTTTCAGTCAACAAAAAGCAGGGAATGATTTGCGTATGTATGGAATTCTGTGATTTAAATAAGGCCTATCTAAAGGATAATTTCCCCACCCGATTCATTGACCAGATTGTCGATGAATGTGCAGGCTGTGAGGTCTTTTCTCTCATGGATGTTTTTTTGGGATACAATCAGATATATATTAAGCCTGAGGACCAGCATAATTTTTTTTTTATCTGTCCATGGGGTACATTCTCTTATTAGAAGATGTCTTTTGGCCTCAAGAATGTTGCAGCCACTTTTCAGTTGCCCATGTATTTTTCTTTCCACGATCTCAGACAAATATTCGAGGCTTATCTTGATGATTTAGCATCGTGATCTAGGAAGAGATTTGATCATCTCATGTACCTCCAAATTATCTTTGAGTGATGTCGCTACTATCATATTCTCTTGAATCCAAACAAGTGCAAATTTTGCGTGGCTTCGGGTCGTATTCTAGGTTTCATAGTTTCGACAATAGGGATCATGGTCGATCCTCTAAAGGTTGAGGTGATAGTTCAATTTCCTCCCCCATGAACAGTCCCTCGGCTTCAGAGTTTACAAGTGTTACACATTATTTTCGTCATCCCTATGACCGTTGATGATGTAAACCTATATGTTTCCTTTATAAGGGTCAGTGGCTTGAATTCCTGAAGAAAGAAGGGAGAATAACTTTAGCTAAGAGAAGAAGTTGGATTTTCCTTTGTAAAAACCCTATTAAAGAGGATTTCCGTAGGCTACTATATATCTAGGGTGAGGAAATTCCTCATTTTTGCAAGCTGTACTATAGCCAGCGTGAGGAAATTCCTGGTTTCCGTAGGCTGCACTATAGCCAGGGTGAGAAAATTCTTGGTTTCCGTAGGCTGCACTATAGCCAGGGTGAAGAAATTCTGGGTTTCTGCAGGTTGCACTATAGCCAGGGTGAGGAAATTCCTGGTTTTCGTAGGCTGCATTATAGCTAGGTTGCGAAGTTTCTGCAGGTTGCACTATAGATAAGGTGCAAAAATTACTATACATGGGAACAATGAGCGTCTTCTCGATGCTTCTAGAAGGAGAAGCTTCTACGGTGAGGTGGCCTCCAAACGGTTTGGATCTTAATCACTTTCATGATTTAGTGGGATCATCCTAAATTCCTCACCTTATCCTCTTCAGCTTATAAAACAAGAGGAGCTCTCATGGAGAAAGTTAGATTGGTTTAGTTATTGAGTTTTGTAGCTTGGATTTGGATTTTGAGCATTACTTTGTCAAGATAGATTGTTGATCTCAAAATCCTTGGATCAGAAGTGTGTGAGAAGAAAGGAATCATTGGAAGGGACCTTACGACATCAAGGCATATGTTTGTAATCCCTCTTCCTATTATTTAAGATAACACAGTGGCATGTTTCTTTCCCATAGAAGAGTCTTTATTTTATTGCATAACTTCTTGATCATATGCATAGGATTTCATTGAATATACTTTACTTCTTTCACTTTGGTTGGTTTGTGTGTCACTACAGGATCAGTCTCACAAGAGCACTGGAGTGAAACAGGAACAAAAAAGAAATAAGGAAGCAACACTTAAATGTATGTCTCTCGTCTTTTGTTCGGTAGAAAATTTGATGATTAGAGCCTAGGGAAAGCACCATGTTCTGTCTTGTTTTGTTCTAGATCTAGGTGAAACTAGGGAGATTAGTTTATGTCTGCATTCATCGATTTATCCAATAACAAAATTGGAAACTCCACTGGGGAACAGGTTGTTTTCCTAGTTTGTCTTTCTTTCCTACTTTGATTTCTTGGTTTATGTTTTCTGAGTCACTCAGAGATCCAACTTGACTCTTTGACTCTTTAACTTCACTGGAAAACCTTCTTAATTTTTAATTTTTTCCATTTTGGTTTGATTTCCACACCCTGCTTTGAGGGACCATGCGACAACTTAGGAGTTTCGCACCCTACCTATTTATACCAATGCGGAAACTTCGCACCCTACCCATTGCTAGCATGCGGCGATCAAGGATTTCCGCACTATGTTAGTCTACAGCCTACGGAAATTGTGAAAATTTTGATTTTTGATGGTTTTTTCCTTACCCAGAGCTTGGATTTGGTTGGGTGAATTGTTGGGTGTATTTATAGTCTGCTTGACAAAATTTGAATATGCTTTCAGCCATATTTTCCTTATTATTTTATTTGTTGGTTTTTGAAAGATTTGGCCTCTTTCTTTGAGTGTCTTTCAATTACAAAGCATCGTTTTTTCTTTAGAATTCTTCGGTGAAAGAACTTTTTTTTTTATTGAATAATTCGTGTTAAAAGAGAAAATTTGTTTGGGTTCCTTTGTTTTATATATATTCTCTATTTCTTTTAGCTATCTTTGAAACAAAGTTTTAATTTTCTTGCTTTGCATTAAGTTTGGGGACATCCTTGCATTTGAAGTAGTGAAATTCCATGATTCTTGGCATTTTTGGTCTTAAATTCTGAAAAATTTTCCCCCTCATGGTCGGGTGGGGCTCATGAATCATGTATTGGTGTACAGTCTATTTGTCTCATTTCTTGAAAATCTTGATATTGATGTGGTTAGTAAATTTTTTGGACATTTTGCATATGGAAATGATAAATGTTTTCTCCTTCGCATAGTGTAGCTTTCATTGAAATGAAAAGATTGAATCTTCGTCTCTTTGTATAACTTTCGATTTGGTCAAAAAACCATATTGTCCACGCCATCTTCCTTTTGAATAAAAACAACCTTAAAAATAAATCGCTTATAAAAATTGATTAGACATTTTTATATTTTCTGGTAGCAAACCTACATTATATTAGTTATAGGGCTTTGGAATACATGTGAAAGATAACTTTCCAAAGCTACAAACAAACATAGAATCTTGAGTTAGGGAGTGGTAAATCCACTTATTACATTTTGTCCTGGGAAGCCCTTCTCACACAAGCATCAATCACGAGGTCTCATTGAGACTGGAAGAGTTACTCACCCTTCTTTGTTGGTCTTGGTGTAGAGATTGTTCATATTATGGGGGTCGCTTGAAGGTATACCGACAATCATGAGTGGAATCCTTTCAAGTTGATTTTGGGCTAGATACCCTGCCTTTGCATGTGGATCGGACTATCGACTATTTCCCTAGGAATCATTGTTGTAGTTGGTAACATTAGTGGTCTATATCTCTAGGTTCTTTACACGAAGTGACTATGGAGGGGAAATTCTTCACGGTACCTGGAATCGACGTTGCCCAAACTCACTTGGGATCCTTGGAGGGTAAATCCACAATTACTGTGTGGAATCTTGCACCAGGGTGTAAGTCCATTAAGAAGGTCTTCAATCTAAATTTTCCACCCGTTCTATCTCATCCCCTTCTTACTTTGTTCCTGCGATGTTGGATTTCATCACCAACTAGTGTGCTCATTTTGAGAAGGTTTTTTTTTCTTGATTTCTTACTAGATTTTTAGCGTGTGTTGTTTGTTTTCCCTAGTGGACTCTAAATTGAATTTTTGTTTTTAATGGTGTCAATTCTCGGAATGACCAATGAAGGAACCTATGCTCCAGGGGAACCTTTTGTTTTTCCTTCTTACGAAAACATTGGTCCTCCTCACATCGCTACTTTGAGCCTTCCAGGTCTCACAATTGGATTACCAGTATGGTTTTTTTCCACCCAAGTAGTCCCGAATGTAGTCAGTGCTTCATTTGTAAGAACTTCCCCCCAAGAAAATCAACCTCATGTTGATCCTTCACCTTCTTCACCAGTAATATCTTCTTCACCTTCTTCACTTGCAAGGTATTCTTCCATTTCATATTCTTCGTCGAGTGAATGCTCCAAAGCTAGTAACTCGGTGGATAATAAGAAGAAGAAACGAAAGAATAAGAAGAAGAAAAATAAGCAAGGGTCCAAACTTCCAACCACTGTCAAACATGTTGGAAAACAACTAGTTACTGTTAATCGTGTTGGGAGTTTTGATGATGTCAAGATCACCCAAACAACCCGTAAGCCCAAGTACCCTTGCAGGCTTTGTAAGGGTAGCCATATTCTTAAGGATTGCCCTTGTCTATCCAAGGTTATAGAAGCATGGTCTACGCACCCTCACGAAACCATGTCGTCAACCTATGAACAACATGTTGATGACCTCTCATCAACTAGTCAAGATATCGTTGGGAAGAAGAAAAGTAGAGTCAAGTTCATGTGTATGTTATGCAAAGGGAGTCATCTAACTCACCTTTTCCCTCGTATGGACAAAGCCTCGAAATTACTGGAATACATGACTATTTTGCAACCCCAACTTCCAGCTGCTTATCACAAGCTTACTCTTGACCCACATGTAGTTGATGGAATGATAAGTCCAGTCCCTTTGCCGATCAGTCTAGTTGATCATGTAGTCAATCTGGTCACATCCTTAGTTGAACCAGTTGACAAAGTGGTCACTCTGATCCCATCCTCGGTCGATCCCACTCTCTTGTTAGATAGTGAAACCCAAGTGGTTGATCCGATCCCACCCTCGGTCAATCCCACTCTCCCGCCAGAGAGTAAACGAAAGTGGTCAATCCGTTTCCACCGGTCAACCGCATTCTCCCTTTCGAGAATGAAACCCAAGTGGTCGATTTGATGTCTTCATCGGTCTATCCTACTCTCCCACTAGAGATTAAACCCAATACTGCCCACGTTTTTCTAGTTGATATAGACTCTACTGTGTTGGGGGGCATTCCTCCTTCTCCCATGGAACCTCCTCCAAGTAATGAGGCCATCCTTTTTAATTGGGGT
Organism: Picea engelmannii; assembly: GCA_009831015.1. Lineage (NCBI taxonomy): Eukaryota > Viridiplantae > Streptophyta > Pinopsida > Pinales > Pinaceae > Picea > Picea engelmannii. Next base: position 410,757 of record ML788104.1, read on the forward strand.
GTGCTAATTGGACCTCGTCTTCCTTCTCACATTCCTTTCCAGATTACAGTACAAGTTTTTGGTTGAGACGTTTCTCAGACATTAATAGATGAAGGTGCATCCGTTAGTATTTTGTCCTCTATTGCTTGGCAAGCTTTGGGTTTCCCTCAGCTTGTGATGGTTACACAGAAATTGTTATCTTTTAACAGAATTACCAGTCAACCTTAGGGACCCTTCCTCAGTTTCTTGTAAATTTAGGAGGGAAAATTGTCTTTATTGATGTCATCGTAGTCCAAGACCCCTTGGATTTATCTTTACTCCTTGGACGAGATTATGTCTATTTCATGAAATCTATTGTGTCCACTCTTTTTCATGTGATATATTTCCCTCACGATGGAGTAATTGTGACTATTGATCAACTTTCATTCATCGGTCCTGATTGGATTACCTCCCTTAGTGGTTCTTATATGCAGACGGTATCGCCCCCGCCACATGTTAATTATGTGGTGTTGTCTCCCATGACTCTGAAGTCTGATGAACTAGATTTGGTAGACAACATGGTGATTTCTTTGATAGGTTTTTTAGAGCTTGATATCCTTACCCCTGTTGCAACCCTCAACATGGTGTCCTTCAAGAGTGTGTCTCTTCTGTCCGGTGAAGATCTCTTGGAAGCCATGACTGAGTTTTTTCCCTTGACATGGTGTTCTTCCAGAGCATTATCCTCTTGGAAGCCATGATCAAGAAGATTCCTTCGAGCATAGGTTTTCTAATTTCAAGCTCATTAAAAAATGAAACTAGATTTGAGCATTGTTTTCTGATTTCAAGGTCGTTAAAAAATGAAACTACTTACGAGGATAGTTTTTCTTCTCTATGGAAACCTCGTTAAAAAATGAAACAGAGGTTACGAGCATAGTTATTGTTTCTATGTCAAGCTCATTAAAAAATGAAACAGAGGTCCGGGGATTGAGCCTAGATTATTGAGAATAGTTCCTGTATCAAGCTCGTTAAAAATGAAATAGTTTTCCCCCTCTCTGTCCGAGTCAAGTCCTTTGTCTAGTATTTGAAGCTTCTTTTCATTCACCTTTGTAGTTGGATGAAACAGAGCTTGGGGAGAAATAATTTCAGCCTTTGGACTTCATGTTGAAGTAGAGACACTAGTTTCTTAAGTTGGGGGCTAAGTACCAGCCATCCCTGTGTTATGCATTGGGAATTCCAAGCATAGTTTTCTATGGTTCAAGCTTGTGTAAAAATGAAACCACCTACCTCAAGCATAGTTTCCTCTGGTTCAAGTTTGTTGAAAAATGAAACCAGTTCCAAGCATAGTTTTGTTTAGTTTTTAAGATTGTGTAAAAAATAAAATCTATCCCAAGCATAGTTTTTTTTTTTTAAAGCTTGCATAAAAATGAAAACAATCCCGAGCTTAGTATTTGTTCTTTCGTATGCTCATAAATACATGAGAATAAGTTACCGAGCTTAGTCTTTGTTCTTTCTGATGCTCGTAAATCAATGAGAATGTAACTGAGTAAAATTTTATCACGTTTTCATACTCGTAAAGGTTATACAAAAAAGGAAACCCCTGGAGTTCCCTTTAATCTCTTTTCAGACTCTCTAAAAATGAAAAGATTACCGAGTGATCTTGTTCTTTTCATGCTCGTTAAAGAATTTGAAGAAAACATTTGTTGGGTGGTACTTTGTCTCTTTTTCAGTCTCTTCAGTCTAACTTATGAAAAAGGAACTGAAAGAGTTCTCTTTAAGTGTTTTTCAGACTCTATAAACATGAAAAACCCATGAGTTTTCTTTTTTTGGACTCGTAAAAAAAAAATCAAAAGGCCCATATGGGACCAAACCATTCCTTCCTAGGGTTCGTTAAATATACTCTGAGGGACTCATCTGAAAGATGAGCTTACATTTCAAGCATATGTTATCCTCCTCAAGATTGTGTAAAAATACAAAGATACTTGTCATAAATGGTGGGGGAAAATTTGGGAAAGAAATGTATCTAAACCTATATTCTATGGAAGAGTAACCTTTCAACATGACACCCTTTCACTCGATTTGTGTCTAGGTTGGAAAATTTGCTTGTCTCTTGATCATAGTCCTTTATGAGATTACCCTTTGGTATGTGATCCATGTTGTTGAGTCAATGTTTCCAAGACAGTTATCGTGTCATCAATATGTTCAAAGAGAAATTCAACCCGTAAATCCTTCTATTGCGTCGGCCATTTTTGCATTCCTTAATCCTTCTATTACGTCGGCCATTTCTGCATTCCTTAATCCTTCTATTGCGTCGGCCATTTCTGCATTCCTTAATCCTTCTATTGCGTCGTCCATCCCTGAGTTAGTCCTAAATCACTTGTTACTCTGATCTACTTCAAATCTTGTTACCCGTTTCATGTCATTGATGGGGGATACATTAAGGCCCTCCTGTGATGAGTCTTTTCCTGTCAACTTCAACTCATTATCCAGGAATTAGACTTAGAAACTAATTGGTACCTTGGAACTTGCATGCATCAATGGTAGGTTTCCTCACTTTTGATAGTGGGTTTTCATTATTGACCCATGATTGGGAGATTCTGCCGAGTGTTCGACTTCAGTTCATTAATTCGCACTCATTGTATTGTACTAGAGTACCTTGGGAGTCATTGAAATTAACGGTGATTTCCCTCTCACTTGTTAACGGTATACACTAATGACCGGTAATCAAGTGGTTTCTACCATGGTCGACTTCAGCACATGTATTCATATGGTTATATTCGTACTATAGAGTGGTGGAGATGAAGACCCTGGATCGTTTATGATGGATTCATGTTGCGTTGGAGTATATTCAAGTTTTACTATTGCATAGATCCACATTGTATGTCTTGTGGCTATGTTCAAATTTGAGTCTTTAACACATAGATCCACAGTGTATTATTGGTGGCTATGTTCATATTTGAGTTGTATTGGCATGGATCCACAATGTATGTTTGGTGGCCACAACCTGTCTTACTTGATATGGATCTTCGCATGTCGACACTTATGCTTTGATTCATTTGTATTCTGAGTATGGGAATGCCTACCTCAGTGATGATATATTATTATAATGTATTTCCTTGTTTGTTGGTAGGTTTCCTACCGACGTGTTCCTTGTTCCCTACACACACATGACAAAGTATTTCAACTATCACTCTATTCTAACTTCATATTTTGGGGGGCTATATGTTACACATTATTTTCATCATTCCTATGATCGTTGATGATGTAAACCTATATGTTTCCTTCAGAAGGGTCAGTGGCCTCAATTCCTGAAGAAAGAAGGGAGACGAACTTTGCCTGAGAGAAGAATTTGGATTTTCCTTTGTAAAAACCCTATTAAAGAGGATTTCTGCAGGATGTTATATAGCCAGGGTGAGGAAACTCCTAGTTTCCATAGGATGCACTATAGCCAAGGTGAGGAAATTCCTGGTTTTTGCAGGCTGCACTATAGCTAGGGTGAGAACATTCCTGGTTTCTATAGGCTGCACTATAGCCAGGGTGAGGAAATTTTGGGTTTCCGCAGGCTGCACTATAGCCAGGGTGAGGAAATTCTTGGTTTCTATAGGGTGCACTTTAGCTAGGATACGGAGTTTCCAGAGGATGCACTATAGCTAAGGTGCGAAAATTCTTGTACATGGGAAAAACAAGTGTCTTCTCAATGCTTCTAGAAGGAGAAGATTCTATGGTGAGGTGGCCTCTGAACGGTTTGGATATTACTCGCTTTCATGATTTAGTGGGATTATCCTAACCTCCTCACCTTATCCTCTTCATATTATAAAAGAAGAGGATCTCTCATGGAGAAAGTTATCTTGGTTGAGTTATTGAGTTTTGTAGCTTGGATTTGGATTTTGAGCATCACTTTGTCAAGATAGTTTGTTGATCTCAGAATCCTTGGATCAGAAGTCTGTGGGAAGAAAGGAATCATTGGAAGGGACCTTACAACATCAAGGCATCCGGTTGTAATCTCTCTTCCTATTATTTAACATAACACAATGGCATGTTTCTTTCCCATAGAATAGTCTTTATTTTATTGCACAAATCCTTGATCATATGCATAGGTTGTCATCGAATATACTTTACTTCTTTCACTTTGGTTGGTTTGTGTCTCACTGTAGGATCACTCTCACAAGAGCACTGGAACGAAACAAGAACAACAAAGACATAAGGATGTGACACTTAAATGTATGTCTCTCGTCTTTTGTTCGGTAGTAAACTCGATGATTAGAGCCTAGGGAAAGCACCATGTTATTTCTTGTTTTCTTCTAGATCTAGGTGGATCTAGGGAGATTATTTTATGTCTGCATTCACAGATTTATCCAATAACAACAGGGAAAATCCAACTTTCTTCGGCGTTTTATTGCAAGCTATGCCAAGGTCACTAAAGGGTTCATGCGTTTACTAAAAAAGGACATTCCTTTCCATTGGGACAAAGCTGCTCAACGCTCTATCTAAGCGTTGAAATGCACCCTCACGTCTTCCCCTCTACTCCAACCTCCCAATTATCATAAATATTTTTTATTATACTTGGCCACTGCAGAGTTGACCATCGATATGGTCTTGGTTCAAGAGGATGATATTCTTGAAGATAATGTGATTTATTACCTGAGTCGAGGCCTGGTTGGACCAAAACTTAACTACTCCCACATTGAGAAGCTTGTGTTGGCAGTGATCCATGCTGTCAAATGGTTCCATCATTATATTCTTCTTAGTAAGACCATTGTCATTGCCATTATGAATCTATTCCAATATGTGTTGACACGACATGTAATCAACATAAAGATCAATATATGGATTTTTATCCTCCAGGAATTTGACTTGGATTTTGTTTCTATGAAATCTAAGAAGTCATTGGTTTTTGTGGAACTTATCTTGGAACTTTCGGTTGAGTCAGGTGATGTTACACTCGAAGAATATCCGATTAAAGGAGATCTCTTTCTGATTTTATCTTCAGACCCCTAGTATGGAGATATACTAGTCTATCTCCATACTTTGAAGTGCCCTACCTCTGCTTCTCATGATGAGCGTTGACATATAAGTATTCTTGATGACACTTTGTATCATCGAGGTGTATATTGCATCCTCCACCGATGTCTCACTCATGAAGAATTCAAACTCATGCTTAACGACTGCCACACTAGAGCATGTGGTGGTCATTTGTATGGGTTGGAAACAACCCAAAAGATTCTACGAGCTAGTTACTTTTGGCCGACGTTAATCAAGGATTACATTGAATCAGTCAAGAAGTGCCACTCATTTCAGATATTCTCTCAGAAGATGAGGGAACACCCCGCTCCTATGCTTCTCATCATTACAGTTGGCCCCTTCACCAAGTGGGGGATTGATTATACTACATGCCAACCCCTTTCAGCTAGGGGGCACCATTATATCATCATAGCAGTAGAATACTTCACAAAGTGGCTCGAAGATATGCCAACGTTCAAAGATGATGGTGAGAAAACATCCCTCTTTTTGTTCAATTAGATAATAGAAAGGTTCAGCATCCCGAAGGAGATTGTCACTGATCATGGCAGTCACTTCCAAAACAAAATGGTGTTCGAGTTAACATCAAAGCTTGGGTTGAGGAAAAATCATTCATCACCCTACTACCCACAAGAGAATGGTCAAGTGGAAGCTATGAATAAGTCCCTCAAGACTATTCTGTAGTGAACGATCAATTCAGCCAAGTCAAATTGGCATTTTATGTTTTACTCGACATTATGGGCCTATCGAACATCTATAAATACTACAACTGGTTTCTCACCTTTTCAAATCGTTTATGGGCTAGAATCAATCTTGCCAATAAAGTGCCAGATCCCATCTCTAAATTTGGCAGTACAGTTATTTCCAAACACTTCACCGCTTGAGGAATGCTTATTATATCTTGAGAAGCTCAATGAGCAACGTCGTGATGCAGTCTTGGCTAACGAGGCTCACAAGAAAAAAGTCAAGTGTCAGTACGATCGGTCCATTCTTCCTCATATTTTCTCTGAAGGTGACCTTGTCCTGGTCTATGACCAAGATAAGGATCCCCCAGGGGTAAGCAAGTTCAAACCCATGTGGTTCAGACCTTTCATCGTGAAGGAGGTATTAAAGAAGGGCTCGTATCGTCTGGTTGACTTCGAAGGAAAAGATTTAGCGGATCCTATAAATGGGCTCTACATAAGGAAGTATTACTCATAGGTAGGTCGCCCTGGGTGACTTCTTGTACATATGTATATTTCTTATACAATTTAGTTTTTGTATTTTTGTTTTATGGACGTGTCATTTTTTATGTCATATTTTTCATTGTGGAAGATGTCAAGTGAATCAAAGGTGTTCATTGGGTTCATGGATGACACCATCCAACACACTCGGAGGATTTGTTCTACAGCTTGGGTGATCTTCACACCTCAAGGCCAGTTGCTATTTGTTAGCAATCAAAATGCATTGGCATTTTGATGATTGTTCTCATCATTCTTCATTTGATATATCATTTTATTCAGTCTCTTGGCTAGTGTCATACTCCCATTTCTTCATGAAAACTCTCATTGATGGCTTTGACCTGCATTCCAAATCATTGTCAGTTATTACTTGAAACCTTAGTTTTTTCCTTTTTCAAACAAAAATAATATAATTTTTGTGGTGTGTGTGCACTAAGTGATCTATGGCCTAAGTATAAACCTAAGCTACATTAATTATATGACAAACTCCAAGTCATATTAATATCTAAGCCTAATCCATCCTATCGGGTTTATGAATTTTGATAAAAGATCTAAGATTTAGACTCTTATCAAAAGGTTGGGGACCTGCAAGCTATTTCCCAACTCAAGCCATAAGCCTAGCACACCAAGTCAGGAGTCAAGACAAAGCTCAAGTCCACATGTCACAAATCCATACAAAATCACAAGGTCATTCTCATACCAAGTCAAACAAAAGGCCATGCAGATGTCTATTGTTGAATGAAGTTTGGTTTATAAATTGTTTTGATAGGTTGAAGATATCTGGCCACTAATCGAGCCATGATTCAAGTCATGAAACAATCCATCTGCCAGATCAAGACACAAGTCAACACACAAATCCAAGCGCCAAGCCAATACTCCTTTTATCTAATTGAATTAGCTATGTAAGCTTTGGTATGTAAACAGGTTGACCGTTCTCAAAGTCCACATAAGCTTTGTGAGATCAATAACAATGGATTCATGGTCGAAGATCCAGATAAAAAAAAATCAAGTGGACAAGGTAGTGATAATATCAGGAGAAATCAATATGCTGAGAGCTTTCATGATAGCAGTGGTGTGGGTGGTGGAGGTCCGGCCTGATCTCAATCTTCGGATAATATTTACAGCAGATTAGAATTGGAGGCCTCTGCTGCAAACAAGGAGGATTTCTTTGCTAGGAAGCAGGCATAAAATGTGGGTAGGCCCGTTGGGTTACCCCCATCTCAAGGTGGAAAGTATGTGGGATTTGGATCTACTTCCAGTAGGCCTCCTCTGTCCATGACTGCTTAGGGTCATGTTCTTAAGGATACTATTTCTGTAGTCTCTCAGGGGATAGGTCGTTCATCATTGGTTTCCACATCAGCTGCATAGTCTGCTGCTAATGTGGTTCATGAAGGTACTAAGTACATTACCACCAAGGTTCGAGAAGGAGGATATGATCAAAAGGTAATTGAAACAATCTTTGTTGTTGCTGCATATACTACAGAGATTGGTTCCAAGACATGGGGTATCATAAAAGGTTTGGCACAGATGCAAATTTTGTAAATAGTGAGAATATTATTTCACTAACAACGATTAGTCAACACTCAAAGCCACAAGTCAAATCCTAAAACTCAAAGCCACCAAAAGGAGATGTTTTCGACAGCTCAATATATAGCTCATAATGCATTAAGTTGCCAAAAGGGAATGCTAATGATTTGTTGAATAACACATCAAACGAGTTTGAATCTAATTAAAGGGAATATGTCATACAGGTGTCAAAGACAAAAAGAAGATCGTGTCATTTTCCAAAATTATGGAGATTGATGGCACAATAGCCTAAGATGCCATATCGATGAGTTGTTTAAATGAATCGACAACTACAAATCTGTGGTGATAATTTGGCACCACCTACCATAATTAAATCCGTATTTCTAGATGAGCAAAGGGAGATGAGATATGAAGATTTTTCTTTGTTACATTCTTGGTTTATATCTATTTCATTACAGCTACATTGCGTTTAAACAAGATGGAACGTGAGGAGCATCTCTTTTTTCCTTTTCTTATTTTGACAACGATGGAAGCATGCAAATTACTTTGGATGAGCTTCAACAAATCTTCCAAGAATTTGTTATTGTTGAGCTTGAGGAAATGATCAAAGAAGTTGATCAAGATAATGATATAAATACCCATATGCCCTAGAAGGAAGATCCTTATTGCACTGCTATCAAATTATGTCCATAGATAACAACAGTTGTGCATTTGGATTTCCTTTTGTATGCTCTGCAGTTGTGGTGTCATTGCTTAAATTATTTCAATATCTCTAATTTGTTTTTTCCTGGCTTGCTTAGCACATTGATTCTTGAATCAAGCATTGCAGGTCACCTCAGGTTCAAACATCAAATGTCGAAAACACTTTATTATGCAGCTGTTGAAGAATCTAACACTCTATGCAGGATCATTACTACTCTGCATAATTTTCTTCTCAAAGATCAAACATAACTTTCACCATCGCAGAAGGCAGAATTATAACTAATTAGCTGATGAAAAGTAGAGCTTTCACCAGCTAACTAGCAAATCTTAAGGCGAAATAGCTAGTGAAACCTGAGACTGGCCATCGAAGGTGTATTTTTTCCCAGATCAAAGTTTTTCTCAACCGAATCTCTTGAAAACACTTTCCAAAGATACATATTGAATTATAGTTTCAAATCTAAGATCCACTTTTGATGAAAAGAGTTAGAGGAGGATTTCAAGTTGATTTGGCACATATTTTGGGGGCAATAAATCATGTTTTTTTTTTTTTAAACTTGGCAAATTCAAATTTCATCTTCCGCAAGAGATATCAAACAGCCTTGGAAGGATTATCTGCACAACACAAAAGTTCTACATGATCTGAAGACCATGAAATGAGGAGTTGACCTCATTTTGAGAATCACTTCCTCTCTTTTTGTAAAATTGTTTTGACTTTCTATCTTTGGCAAATCTGATCCATATTTATAGGATCTGAATATTTTATTGTAAAACTATAAAGATGAAGATATGAGAGGAACTGGGGGGGCGTTCAGTCATAGGACTGAGGTTTGAATTTTGGATACAATACCATGTTGCATTTGTAATAGACTGTCATAGATATGTAATACAGATCACAGTCTTCTTTCTCTATTAATATCAGATTGTCATTTCTTACTTCTTCTATGCTTTTATTCAAGTTATCTTAACTGCAATATGACTATCATCTCATAAGTTGGTTCATAGCTTGATTTAATAATAATCTTCACTTTGATTCAAGTTTGTCTTAGTTGCCAATGACTCTCATCTCATTGGTCAACTCATAAGCTTGATTTAATAGTGATACCTGCACTATCTTATTCGACCCATCACATGTGTGATCTGGTTAGTAAGTATAGTATTCTTCATCCACTGTTATGTTATTCATCTAATCATTGATTCTTGAAAGCACTGTCTCATCTGATTATATATTCTTTGACTATATTGATATGATCTATTAGGTCAGTTATCCCATTTTATCCCAACATAATCATAAACCTATTCATATTTTACGTTACCAAGCATCTTTGGCCTACAACCCCAAAGAGTTTCTTGGAGTGATAAAAAATTGGCGTCGTTGTCGGGGAGAGGAGATTGAAGCTCAACTTCCCTGGGAGACGACATTTGATCTACTTCTTGATGATAGACAAGGATTAGACATTACATTGGTTGTAATCATCTATCTGGCAACTCCATGAAGGACGAATTCAGTGGCAACTCCATTGTTCAGAAATCTATTGGTGACTCTATTGGTATGACATGAACCAGATCTTTGCTAAGAGGTATGCATTCTTTGATTTTTCAAGTATTTATGGTTAACCTCATCCAGTTCCTAGTAGAGATGAATGGGAACGTAGCCTTCCCAGATTTCGAGGAGAAGAATGGGAAGTGACAGTTGAACACTTGTTCGATTTTCATGACTTTATTCATCAGTTGGAAATTGTACATGAAGATGTTCAAATTATTCTTTTCATGTATTCATTAGAGGGGATATCTCTTGAATGATGTCAATATCTTCCAAATGCAAGTGTTAGTTCTTTGACAAATTTCCATTCAGCCTTCAATTCCTTTTGTAAACATTATTTTCCAGTTGAATTTCTTTTTGAAGGATGTTGTGAAGAGTTTTCTTCATTTCATAAAGTTTTTGCTTGTCACAAATATCAAGTTTGTGATAAAAATTGTATTGTTGAAGAAGACATTTACCATGTAGGTCAAGAGGTGTTGAAGGATAATAGCGACATATCTAACATCATATTAGATGTGTCTATTGTTTTAAATATTGATCAAAATCAACATGTCTCTTTTAGATGTATTGATGTCAAAGAACCAATGCATATATCAGTAGGAAAAAGAAATGAATCTGAGTCAGCAGGAGAAAGTAATAGATCAACATATTTCAGATCTGTGGAAAATACTATGAGCAGTCCTCACCTTTCAGATTTGTAGACACGGGGAAATTCTAGTATACATGAAGACTTGAAAGGTGATGAGAAGATTGACCAATCAGTAAGTGAAAGTGTTTCATCTATAGTATATGTCGAGGACAACCCACATTTTCCATACCTGTAGATAAAAGTGGTTTGTAGTAGATATGAAGAAGAAGGTGAGGAGCTGAAAGGACTAGATCAGCAGTCCCTCCTATATGTCTCTCCAACAGATCTCGAGTAGCCTGCATTCAACAGTGAGATTAGTAAAGGCAACCTTCAACATCATTTCAATTTACAGTTGGATCAGCAGTCCAAAGAGGTATTTCTTTGTGAATTTGATGACCCTTTTGCTAACTATTTGGAATCTATGAGCAGCATTAATCCAAAAATATTTCTGTCAGATGAAAGTTGGCTTTATCATCTGTTTAAACAACATTTCTGTTGGATATGCATTCTTTTATTTTTAGGGACAAGACCAATAATAGATTCAGAAAAATAGTTTCTTACATGGATTCATTGGAAAGATGACTTCACCTGATAAGAGGCAATATGTTTGGTTAGTGTAGGAGTTAGCAGAAGAATAACCTCTTCATATGCACAAGTAGATTGTTTTCAATTTCTTGAAATAGCAGGGAAGACTACAGGCAGGTCACAGGTTTGCAGGGGATCAGTTATAAAGACCAAATCACTCCATTCCCAATGCTAAAGGCTACTGGAACTAATAGGTTCTTGGAAACCTCACAGTGAGGTCTCCATCCCAGTTGGAGCTAGTTGTTAGCGATCAAAATGCACTGGTATTTTGATGATTGTTCTCATCATTCTTCATTTGATATATCATTTTATTCAATCTCTTGACCAGTGTCATACTCCCATTTCTTCATGAAAACTCTCATTGATGGCTTTTACCTGCATTCCAAATCATTGTCAGTTATTACTTGAAACCCTAGTTTTTGGCTTTTTCAAACAAAAATAATATAATTTTTGTGGTGTGTGTGCACTAAGTGATCTATGGCCTAAGTATAAACCTAAGCTACATTAATTATATGACAAACTCCAAGTCATATTAATATCTAAGCCTAATCCAGCCTATCGGGATTATGAATTTTTATAAAAGATCTAAGCTTTAGACTCTTATCAAAAGGTTTGGGACCTGCAAGCTATTTCCCAACTCAAGCCATAAGCCTAGAGCACCAAGTCAGGAGTCAAGGCAAATCTCAAGTCCACATGTCACAAATCCATACAAAATCACAAGGTCATTCTCATACTGAGTCAAACAAAAGGCCACGCAGATGTCTATTGTTGAATGAATTTTGGTTTATAAATTGTTTTGACAGGTCGAAGATATCTGGCCACTAATTGAGCCATGATTCAAGTCATGAAACAAGCCATCTTCCAGATCAAGACACAAGTCAACACACAAAGCCAAGCACCAAGCCAATACTCCTTTTATCTCATCGAATTAGCTATGTAAGCTTTGGTATGTAAACATGTCGACCGTTCTCAAAGTCCACAAAAGCTTTGTGAGATCAGTAACAATGGACTCATCGTCGGAGATCTAGATCAAGAAAAATCAAGTGGAGGAGGTAGTGCTAATATCAGGAGAAATCAACCTGCTGAGAGCCTTCCAGATAGAAGTGATGTGGTTGGTGGAGGTTTGGCCAGATCTCGATCTTCGGATAATATTTACAGCAGATCAGATTTGGAGGCCTCTGCTGCAAACAAGGAGGATTTCTTTGCTAGGAAGCAGGCAAAAAATGTGGGTAGGCCCGCTAGGTTACCCCCATCTCAAGGTGGAAAGTATGTGGGATTTGGATCTACTGCTAGTCTATGGGATTTGGATCTACTGCCAGTCGTCCTCCTCCATCTGCCACTACTCAGGGTGATTTTCTTAAGCATATTGTTTTTGTAGTCTCTCAGGGGCTAGGTTGTTCGTCATTGGTTGCCACATCAGTTGCATAGTCTACTGCTAATGTGGTTCAAGCAGGTACTAAAGACATTACCACCAAGGTCCGAGAAGGAGGATATGATCAAAAGGTAAATGAAACAGTCTCTGTTGTTGTTGCAAAGACTACAGAGATTGGTTCCAAGACATGGGGTATCATGAAAGGTTTGGCGCAGATGCAAATTTTGTAAATAGTGAGAATATTATTTCACTAACAACCATTAGTCGACACTCAAATCCACAGGTCAAATCCTAAAACTCAAAGCCATTGAAAGGAGATGTTTTCGAAAACTCAATATATAAATCATAATGCATTAAGTTGTTGAAAGGTAATGCTAATGATTTGTTGAACAACACATCAAACGAGTCTGAATCTAATTAAAGGGAAGATGTCATATAGGTGTCAAAGACAAAAAGAAGATTGTGTCATTTTCCAAAATTATGTAGATTGATGGCACCATAGCCTAAGATGCCAGATCGATGAGTTATTTAAATGAATCGATAGCTACAGATCTGTGGTGATAATTTGTCACCACCTACCATAATTAAATCCGGATTTCTAGATGAGCAAAGGCAGATGAGATATGAATATTTTTCTTTGTTACATTCTTGGTTTATATCTATTTCATTACAGCTACATTGCATTTAAACAAGATGAAACGTGAGGAGCATCTTTTTTTTCCTTTTCTTATTTTGACAACGATGGAAGCACGCAAATTACTCTGGATGAGCTTCAACAAATCTGCCAGGAATTTGGTATTGTTGAGCTTGAGGAAATGATCAAATAAGTTCATCAAGATAATGATAGAAATACCCATATGCCCTAGAAAGAAGATCCTTCTTTTGCTTCTATCAAATTCCGACCATATATAACAATAGTTGTGCATTCAGATTTCCTTTTGTATGCTTTGCAGCTGTGGTGTCATTGCTTAAATTATATCAATATCTCTAATTTGTTTTTTCTTGGATTTCTTAGCACATTGATTCTTGAATCAAGCATTGTAGGTCACCTGAGGTTCAAACATCAAATGTCGACAACACTTTATTATGTAGGTGCTGAAGAATCTAACACTCTATGCAGGATCATTACTACTCTGCATAATTTTCTTCTCAAAGATAAAACATAACTTTCACTAGCGCAGAAGGTAGAATTATAACCAGTTAGCTGATGAAAAGCAGAGCTTTCACCCGCTAACTAGCAAATCTTAAGACGAAATAGCTAGTGAAACTTGAGACTGGCCAGCGAAGGTGTATTTTTGCCCAGATCAAAGTTTTTCTCAACCAAATCTCTTGAAAATGTTTTCCAAAGATACATATTGAATTATAGTGCCAAATTTAGGATCCACTTTCAATGCAAAGAGTTAGAGGAGGATTTCAAGTTGATTTGGCACCTATTTTGGGGGCAATAAATCAGGGTTGTTTTTCTAAACTTGGAAAATTCAAATTTCATCTTCCTCAAGAGATATCAAATAGCCTTGGAAGGATTATCTACACAGCAAAAAGGTTCTACATGATCTGAAGACCTTGAAAAGAGGATTTGACCTCATTTTGAGAATCACTTCCTCTCTTTTTGTAAAATTGTTTTGACTTTCTATCTTTGGCAAATCTGATCCATATTTATAGGATCTGAATATTTTATTGTAAAACTATAAAGCTGAAGATATGAGAGGAACTGGGGGGGTTCAGTCGTAGGACTGAGGTTTGAATTATGGATACAATACCATGCTGCATTTGTAATAGACTGTCATAGATATGTAATACAGATCACAGTCTTCTTTCTTTATTAATATCAGATTGTCATTTCTTACTTCTTCTATGTTTTTATTCAAGTTATCTTAACTGCAATATGATTGTCATCTCATAAGTCGGTTCATATCTTGATTTAATAGTAATCTTCACTTTGATTCAAGTTTTTCTTAGTTGCCAATGACTATCATCTCATTGATCAACTCATAAGCTTGCTTTAATAGTGATACCTGCACTATCTTATCCGACCCATCACATGTGTGATTTGGTTAGTAAGTATAGTATTCTTCATCCATTGTTATGTTATTCATCTGAGCATTGATTATTGAAAGCACTGTCTCATCCGATTATATATTCTTTGTCTGTCTTGATATGATCTAGTAGGTCAGTTATCCCATTTTATCCCAACATAATCATAAACCTATTCATATTTTAAGTTACCAAGCATCTTTGGCCTACAACCCCAAAAATTTTCTTGGAGTGATAACACTATATTCTATAGGTATCTATTTAGGTGAAACCACAAAAAATGTCACTGTGTACAATGCAACAATAGAGTTGCTTCATAACGCTTTTTCACATGGTATCTCTCACCTCCGGGTCTACTTAGATGCACAACTGGTTGTGTCCCAGTTAAATGGGGTTTACCGCGTTTATGATCCTACTCTACACCGACGATTCCTTAGGGTACGTCTCTTAGAACGATTCTTTGATTACATTATGTATATCCATGTTCCTAGGAGATTCAATCAAATCACAGATAGTCTAGATAATCATGTATTAGATTGGCATACTGCACACACATAAAAGAAGCACGCACTTACACATGTACATATATTATAAAATGTGATCCATAAGACATAAAAATTTGTAAGTACACATATATATATCAAAAGTCTCAGAGTACATAGGTGGGCGCAAGAATCTCAAAAAATAATATGTGTGGCATACATCGCAGGGCTTATGCCCTCAAAAATATACAAAAAGGGCCAAACAAAGTTTATAAATAGAAGCTGCCATCTCATTATCACCATTGCAATTTGAGAATTGACCAAAAATCCAAAAACACCTCTTTTCTAAAAGAGTTGATTCTGGGAGCTTCAGAGGACAAAACGAACTTTCGCTCGGACCAAGTAAGAACAAATCAACCCCTCGAATTTCAGTACTTCTATTTTTCATTTCTTTTAGTTTTTTGGGGGGCATTCACCTTTAAAAAAGGGTGGCCCTACGTGTACGCGGCCTGTCCAGGGACAACCCGCATATGCCCACAGGCAGAAAACAATCTTCTACCCATAAAAGCTAAGAAAACCTTGTCTAAATACTTTCTAAGAGCACTATTCATCAAACAAATGAATGTATCTGCTGCATTTGTAAGTCCCAACGACACCACTACAAACTTGTAGAGCCCACACCTTGTCCTAAGGTTATCTGGTGGATGTCTTCATCTTTAATCCTGACTTGATGATATCCCGATCTCAAATCTATTTTTGAGAAAACTGTATCCCCTCTAAGCTGATCAAATAGATCATCTATTCGAGGAAAATGGTACTTGTTCTTGATGGTCATCTTGTTATGTTGTTGATAATCGATGCATAATTTTAAGGTACCATCCTTCTTCTTTAAAAATAGAGTTTCTTCTCCCCATGGAGACACTCTCATCCTGATGTAACCTGTGTTCATCATTTCTTTCAATTTCATATTCAGTTCCACCAAATCTAGCACACTCATCATATAAGGAACTCTTGATGATGACACTTTTCCTGGCACGATATCAATTGAAAATTCAAGGTCTTTTTTTGGAGATAATCCAGACACCTCCTCAAGAAACACATCCATGAACTCCCATAACACTGGATGATTTTCAACCTTCATCTCACCGGTATGTTGAATTTATTATTTGTATAGCATACAGAGGACACCCTCATTTTCTAAACTTCTTAAGTTGTAACACTAATATTTGTCTCACAGATATTGCCTTCTGAATGCCTTGCAAAATTCTCATATTGCCTTCCTCATCTTTGCATTCTAGGATTTTCTCATAACAGATCAATTTTTCCTTATGGGAGGATAACCAATCCATTCCCAACAACACGTCATAAGAGCCAAGGGGTATAACATTCATATCTTTTTGGGTCCTAAATCCCTCCATCTGAATTGGACAAGCTTCAATGACCTCCACCAATTTCCTCTTTGTTCCAGTGGCTAACTAAACTAACCACACTTTGGTGTGCTTCTTTCTCTATAATGAGCATGCCTGAACCACTTGAAGTGAAACATAAGTAATATTATATCCTGGATCAATTAAAATAGAGTTTGGTTGTTCTCTAATCATACCTTTCAATTCTACCACAGAGGCTTGGTGGTCTGCTTTCCAATTTTCTATTGTTCTGTAGATTCTTGGTATTCTCCTGGATACGTTGTTGACTATTGTTTCCCCATATACATTATATAATATTATACTGTCATGTTTTTTGTAGGGGAAATCCCTCAATATATGCGGCTTTCCACATCCCCAACATTGTAAAGGTCCTTTCTTGGGCTCCTATGCTCTTTCCTTTGCTTGCTCTACTGGCTTATTTCTACTTTGGGACAAAAGTGTTTGTTGATGCACACTCCTACTTAGATGACCTGACTGTGTATCCTTCCCGTAATTCTTGTGGGGAAAATAATTTTATCCCTTCTTCTAGATTCAACTCTTTTCCTTTATTTTTCGATCCTTAGGAGGCTCATTCTTGTGCTTAGACTCATCATAACAACATTTATCCTTCGAAATGGTGTCGTCCAGCATCTTGGTTTTTTCAAACTCAATTTTGTATTGGTATGAATGTGGAAATCCACTAAGAAAATGTTGGATTATTTCCTTCTCGTCATTAATGTAGGGAACATACCTCAACAATACCATAAATCATTTTTCATATGCCTCCAAGATAAGTTTCCCCATCTTAAGCTCATAGAACTCCTTTATTTTTTCATCATAATATTTTTCGAATAGGTAAGCTTTGCAAAAATATCTCTGAAACTGTTTCCAGGTTAATTTTCTTTCCTTTATCCTTTTGATTTCTTTGAGGTCTTCCCACCAAATGGAAGCCCCTCCATTCAAGTTAAACATGACAATACTTTCCTTAGTATTGTCTGAATAATTATATATTCAAAATTACTTTTTCAAGGTAAATAACCATGCTTCGACTTCCTCTCCTTTCTTTATTTCACCATCAAAGGTAGATGGATTATGCTTATTTAATTCTTCATTAAAAAAACTATGATATTTCTTCCTCTTTCTCCTCTTAGAAAGACTGGATTGTGTGCCACTATTGGACTATCCTACTCAATTAATCTTCTGACTAGAGGACTCCATAGAAATGCCTCCACTCGATCCACTTCTCTTAGTGCCTTGATGCTTTAGTTTGGAAGAACTCTTTCCCACATTGTAGTGAGCCATTCCATGTTTTTGGGCATCTGAAGGGGTTTTCAACCTCTGTCATTGTTGTAGTTCTACATTGCTAGGACCTTATTTCAAATGTTTTTGAATTTTAGATAGACTCTACAATAGAAATGCATTCAAATATGCATGTTAGGCACGGGTTCTTATAATCCATTCACTATCCACCTTCAGAATCCTCACTGTGGCCATCAATTCTGGAGGAGTTTCCCTATCCATCGAGACATCATATTCTTCATCTATGAAGTGTGAGAGGTCATCCATACTGTCTTTTACCATTCAAATCTATGATATTTTTCAATTGGTCCTACATGTTGAAACTACAATCATCATTATCATTTCATGTTAGTATTATGATTCATGCATTCTAGACAACATAAATACCTTTTTTAAGAAACCTTAAGTGGTCTTAGTGACCCATTCAAGCCTAGGGTTTGAACTGTACTCTGATGCCACTCTATAATGTGCCAAACCCCTAATTTTCCTTTTAATGGATGGGATGTTATAATTTTTTCCTTTCCCAAATTTTTTCTTCCCAATGACATCGTTTTCTTCTCAATGAGAGCTTTCCAACTATGGAAATTTCGCTCAAAACTGAGCTCTATATTGAAAGTTATGACCTTCCCAAGGTTCTTTGGTCTTCGACCTCTATACCACTGACACGTGGCATCCATGTGACACCTTGGAAAAATTTCCATCTAACATGACGACTAAGTTGCACCTATGTGGTGCCTGTAAATTCTGCCACGAGGAGGTTCTGCTCCACACAAGACCATCATTTCTATCACTCGAACTCTTTGCCAGTGGTCTCATCACTTGTTAACAATATATCTTAATGACTAGTAATCAAGTGGTTTCTACCATGTTTGACATCAAATCATCTACTTACATGGATAGATTCGTACTATTTCAGGATCAATATGAAGACCCTGGGTTGGGCGTTTACACTGTTATGTGATTTTCCTAGGATGCGATGGAGATCATTTGAATATGTAGAATATTCTAGTATAACCACCATATTGGCAATCTCACTGATGTATATGTTGTTACATAGATCCACTTTGTATTGGTCTATGGCTATTTTTTTTTTCCATATCATATCTACACCATGTATTATTTTGTGGCTACAACTTAATCATGTCGTGGAGGTATGAATCCACATTGTATATTTGGTGGCCATATCCTAAGTCAGTACTTTCATGGATCCATAGTGTATTGGTCGATGACCATGCCTTGAGTCAGTTTATCCAAGTATGGGTATTCCCGCCTAGAGAGTGATATATTTCTAATGTTTGATGTTTTCTTATATCTTCCACCCAGATTTCCTCTTCGAGTTCCTTGATCCACATATTTCTATAAAGTGTTTTGGCCATCAATTTCTCTTCTGACCTCACACTTTAAGGGGCATCTGTTACACACCAAAATGTCACACATAGGTGTCACATCTATTACACACATTAAGTGTCATATTCACCTTAATAATTGTCTCATGCACTTTATCAAGTGTTTTATTGACCTTACTAAGTGTCACATGCACTTTATTGAGTGTCGTAACCCTGACACCATGACAGAACATTTTTCACAATCCCTAGTTAGTGCGGAGGAGGAATTTATCATATATAGGTCAAAATAATATGTCCACATGTATTATTCATTTTTATTGAAAAAAAAAAGAATTTTGTTTGAGAATCCACCTCACATTTAGTTTCCTAATATCAAGGAGAAGTTGAGAATCTCATGGATGGTTGAGATATTTTCTCAAACCAATATCTTAATTTGATGGATCTTGAGACATGTTTCCTCCTTAAAATACTTGAGATATATTTTCTCCTTAAAATCCTTGAGAAATAGTTTCTCTCTAAAATCCTTGAGAGATATTTTCTCCCTAAACATATTGGAGATCCCAATTTTGTGGATCTAGTGAGTGATCTTGTCCATGGTAGTTAAGCCTCCAAATCCTATATAATGAGGGAATTCCAAGGTGAATGGGGAGAGGACAAAGTGTGCATATGATACTTATTATCTTAAAAGAAACATCTTTAGACTACATTAACGGATTGGATTGGAAGCTTGGAGGAACGCTAATGCAACAAGGTTGTAAGTTCCCATGTTTTCATTAATATAACCTGGCCTATTTCCTTCATATTGTTTTTTTCACATCTAAGTCTATATAGATAGATTTGTTCTTTTCTAGTGATTTATTGTAGAAGTAGAAGGTATTATTATGTTCCTTGCAAACTCTCTTCATCTTGATCGCGGCTTGGACAACAACAACAAAGACTGAAGAATAACGAGGACAACCATCTAGAAAATGAGTAAATCACACTTCTTTCTTCTATCTTCTCTATCCATATAAATTAATAATAAATTTAAAATAATGTTAGTGTCCATTTGTTTGTTTTTCTATCTTGGTCAATAGGGGTCTATATATCCAAGGGAGATTTCACTCATCCACAGGGGAAATATTATGTTACAATGAGGCCTTTATTTTTCATGGAATTTCGAAGGAAAAATACAAGGAGAGACAAAAGGGTAGATTTAAATCTCATGGGAGACATACGTCTCTTGGAAAGCCCAAGGTAAAATGTTGGAATTGCAACAAAGTTAGGAATTTCATAAGAGATTGAAAGGAAGATAAAAATAAGAATAAGAAGGAAAATAATGATTCTAACGTTGAGTCTAAAAAGTATTCTCAAGAGGATGGTGGAGATGCATTTATTTCAGATTTGGAAACCCATGTAGGCTAGAGTTCATGGTTGATAGACTCTATAGATTCATTCTATATAACTTTTCATTGGAAATAGTTTTTAGTGTATGATAAATATGATGGTGGGATTGTATACCATGGTGATGACTCTCCTCTCAACATATCCCTTGATGGAAAAGTAAAGGGGATAAATGGAGTTTTTCACATTCTTGGTCTCACATGAAAACTACCATCTCTAATAACACTTAATGATGTGAGTTTGTAGGTTGTTTTATCTGAAAAAGGGTGCAATATGGTTCAAGGATATATATTTTTTTCTAAGGGTGTTTGTGTGGGGACTTTGTTCCAAATTGGTACATGCATTATTTAGTGTAATAGTTCTTCAATTTATCTACCATATACATGTATAGGATCTACACCTTCATAATCAGAACCTATATATAGTTATGATGGTCATGATTTTAGGGTACCTAAACAAACTCTTGCTTCCAAAAAAATGTTACATGTAGAGAATACAATGCTTAGAGGAGATATCTAGGAGTATGTTTAGTGGAGTTGGCTTAGAGAATAAGTTATGGCTATAGGAAATTACTACTAGTTGTTACATGATTAATGGGTCTTTTGCATCAACTCTTGTGGATAAGACTCTTATAGAGGTTTGTACGATAAAGAAGCACTCACTTCAACATCTTCGTGTTTTTGGATGTGAGGAATATTCTCATGTGCCTAAGGAGAAGTGGTTGAAGTTGTATAACAAGGTTGTGAAATGTATAATCATCGACTATGAAATTTGCATGAAAGGGTACAATATTTGGGACTATGGCTCAAAAATGTTTGTATAGTAGGAATGTTATTTTTAGAGAATTTAATCCTTCTCCCACAATGGTGTAGCTAGAAGAGAATGAAAATAAGTTAGTGGTCCATATACCACCGAAGAACAAAATATTTGAACCATAAAATGAACAAAAATTTCATGATGGACATGATGAGGAGGAGGATTTAGAGAGTTCAAAAGAGGAGGAAGAAAATCCACCTCAAAATTGAAGGAGGTCCACTCAACAAAGGATGAAACTAGAAACGAATAAATATAGTCCATCTGATTTTAGATGTATATTTACTTTATTTTCTAACACCAATAATCCTAGAATTATGAAAGAGATAATGGAGATGGAATATAAGGAGATGTTGAGATTGACCATGGATGAGGAAATGATTTCTCTTCAAAAGAATGCTACATGCGACTTGATACCACTTCTTTATGGATCAAAACCGATTGTATGTAAATGGATGTTCAAAAGGAAGACCATTTTATATGGAAATATTTAAAAACACAAGGTAAGGTTGGTTATGGGATGATATTACTACACTAAGTGGATAAAATTTGGTGAGATATTTCCCTAGTTTCTAAGTTAATATCTATTAGGTTATTATTATCTATAGTACTAGTTTTTAATTTAAAAATAAAATAGATGGACATGTGAAAACAACATTCCTACATGGTGACTTGAAGGAGGATATCTATATGACATAGTTAGAGTCATTGGTTTAGAAATTAAAAAATGTCTTTATATGGTTTCAAATAGATTCCTAGAACCTAGTACCAAAAGTTCGATTCTTTTGTGTTGGGATTGGGATTTCTAAGATCCAAATTGGATCATTGAGTGTATTACAAATAGGTTGAAGGTAATTTCATTTTTATCACTCTATATGTAGATGATATATTATTCTTTGGTAATAGTAAGGATGTGATTTGTGATTTGAATTCCCAACTTTAAACACAATTTGATATGAAGGAATTGGGGGATGCAAAAAATATCTTAGGAATGGACATTAGAAGAGACAGATAAAGTAAAAATCTTTGGTTGAGATAGAGTAAGTATGTAAAATCTGTGCTATAGAAGTTTCACATGGAAGATTGAAAACCACTAAGTATTCTTATTTCTATGGGAAATAAGCTTTCAATGGAGAAGTGTCCTACAACACCCATAGAGAAGGAAGATATGGCTTATGTTACTTATTCTAGTGCAGTTGGTAGTTTGATGTGTTCTATGGTTTGTACAAGACAATACATTGTTGAAGTAATTTGAGTCTTAAGTCAATTCACAGCTAATCCTAGATGTGAACATTTTGTTGCAGTGAAGAGGTTGTTTAGGTATTTGTGAGGTACTTTTGAACATTCCACTTTCTATTATAGTTATTTTTTAAGGGACCTACAATCAATGGATATATTAGGTTATGAAGATTCTTGTTTGGAAAGGGATGTAGATGGAAGGAGACCTATAAGTGGATACATGTTTCAATTATTTGATGGAGCAGTAAGTTGGATTAGAAAGTGACAAGTTGTGGACACGTTTTCCACTAATATAGAAGTAGAGTATATGGTATCTACTCATTCTTACAAGAATGTTATTTTCCTTTCGAAACCATGTTCAAAACTAGGGCTAAGTAAGAGAGCTATTACAATTCAATGTGATAGTAATAGTGTCATTTGTCTAGCTAAGAACCTATCCTTTCATGCAAAGACAAAGAATATAGATATCTTGTACCATTTCATTGGGAACATGGTAGAGGATGAAAAGGTTATACTATAGAAAGTTGACACTTTGCACAATGTTGCATATGTTGGATCATGTTGTCATTGATGCCAATGGTTTGATTATTTAGGAGATTGTTGGATCATATGTCATTGATGTAAATGGTTTGGTTTGATTGATGTCATTGATTGATGTCAAGTAATTGATTGATATGATGCCCTTGATGAGAGTGATTTATTGATAAAGATGGATCATTGATATGATGCACTTGATGAGAATGATATATGTCCAAGTGGAAACCAATTGAAAAAGATGAATCATTATTGTCTTATCATGGTTGATAAGGTGCACAAATGGATGAACTCCAAAGTGGTCCTCTTATGGTGAAATCCCTCACGGGAAGACGCTTTATGGATTGGGTTATCCTAGAAGAACGGTTGGAGGAACCATGCTTGTATATGGAATAATGAGATGAAGATAAATGAAGTTGTTGGTGAAACTCTCCTAGATGGATAGTTCTTGACATGCCATTTCCGGTGGTATGTGGAATGTCACAAACTCCTCACGGTTTGAGACTTATGGCTCTACAAAGTTGAAGGACCCCCATATGATGGCTTGAAGCCCCAAAAGGTCAAAGAAGTAAAACTGCTTGAAAAGAAGAAATCATTATTTGAATGATAAAGTAAAGTGACAAAATCAAGATGGATTATTTAAGTGATAAAGTAAAGTGACAAAATCAAGAAGGAATATTTAAATGATAAAGTATTGGAGAACTTTCTATTCATGGAAAGTGGTTAACCCTAAAATAAAGAAAATAGGTTAAGTGACCTAGAAATGGGTTAAGTAACCTAAAAATGG
>ML788104.1:485429-519079 GCA_009831015.1 Picea engelmannii
CTGAGGCCTATATGTTTCTGTCGATCGTTGATTCTGAAAACTGAATCTTCTCGGTGGAGGACTATCCTTGTAATTTTCTTTGTAGACCTTCCTATCCCCTTTGATTTTTTCTACATAGATTTTTGGATATGTTTCTTGTTCTGTTGTTTTGGAGCTTGATCCCTTTTCTATCTGATTGTATCCAAGTCTGGACTATTCATGACGAGGTTTTTGATTACTGATAATGTCATTCAAAAATTTTGAGTTGTTCTACATATTTTTCTTTTGAAGATAATTTCTTAATGTGACAATTTATGCTTCCAAATTTCCAATGATCTTGTCTCTTCCTTATAGATGTTATTTTAGTGCTTCTTCAATTATTTTATCTTATTCAATTTGAACCTTCAAATTTGTGATCATTTGTTCTAGTTCCTGAGTGTCTTCTTTCTTGTCTAGTTCCGCTTGTAGTTTCTTGTTTTTCTTATTTTCTCTTCTGATAACTTCTATGGAACACAACAATTATTCTCGATAGTCAACTTATTCCTCTTCATATTCTTCTTCGGAGTCTTATACTGCCATAAATATAACTCTTTCTGTCTCATAGTCACTGAATTCATATTCATATGATGATGAGATGTCTTCTTTGTTGCATAAGCTTTTCTTGAAAACTTTCATTCTGGTTATTTTTCCTTTATATGTTTGTTTTCTATTTGAGTAACCTTCATCATTTCTCTTTTTCTTATGAGGATAATTTTTAGCAAAATGACCAATACCATCACAATTAAAACAAATCAAAGGAATCGCACCTCTATACATATCGTTGGTTCCCTTGTTCAATCTTCTAACAAAGTTGGTCATTTCTTCATCATCTTCTGAGACGTCATTGTTGTTGCTATGCTCTTTTTATATTTTCTTTCCCTTTTGATTTGGTCTTTTGGATTCTTTGAAGGCTTCTTCTTTTATATCTGGATTTTCCTATTCAGTTCTCATTTCATATGCTATGAAGATTTGATGTAGTTCATCCATGATTATTGAGTTTAGATCTACTCTTTCTTCTAGTGCTGATATCTTAGGGTAAAATCTCATAGGAAGAGATCTTAGTACCTTTTGAGCAATTATAGATTCTTTGATTTCTTCTCCCAATCCCAAGATTGCATTCACTATTTCATCGACTCATAATAAGTAAGTTGCAATGTTCTCATCTTCCTTCATCTTTAGTTGTTCAAACTGGCCTCTGTAAGTTTGAAGCTTTGCTTCGTTGAATTTTGAATCTCCTTCATAAATATTTCTAAGTTTGTCCCAAATATATTTAGCGGATTTACAATGTGCAACTTTGGTGAATATCGATTCTCCAAGACCATTCAAAAGTGCATTTGTGTCTTTGGAATTATTCTGGACGAGTTGCATTCTTTGTCATTTGTTGGTGGAATTGCTTGTATTGTGTATCCATCTACAATTGATTGCCAAATTTCAAATCCCTGTGCTTGTATATATGTATTCATCCTTATGCTACAAAAGGAATACTTTTGTCCATCAAACTATGGTATTCGATTTTTATACATGTTTCTCTCCATGATCTACCTTTCAGTGGTTAAACTGATTTCTGAAGGAACCTACTCTGATACCAATTGTTGGATTACTAAGAGGGGGGTGAATAAGTAATAGAGAAATCTAATCCCTTTTAACCATATAATGCAAGTGTTATATCAATGTATCATTATCATCCAATATTTGTAGAGTAAATAACAATGAAAAAATAAAAAAATCATACACATACACAGTACACCAGTATTTTTACGTGGAAACCCAAAGCGGGAGAAAACCACAAAATTCTTTTTCTTATATGTATTGAAGAATTACATTCATTAGAAGCACTAACTTCCTTTGTTTTCCAACTGCAACTGGAAGGAGGCTTCAAGCCCCCAATTTCTTAGGCTACAACCGGAGAGAAGCTCCAACTCCCCAATTCTCTATCTACAACCAGAAGGAGACTACAACCCCTTATGTTCTCCAACTACAATAGGAAGGTGGCTACAACCACCTGTCCTTGCCCCGTCCAACTGTCCTGACGTATAAGTAGAATGATGGAACCACTGTCACACTATCACTGTGAGATATAATACTATAAACCTCTACCAATAAATCTACACCAAACAACTTGTACCAATAACCTGAACCATGTATCGACCATGCATCAACCTGTACCTCAACTTGTAATCAACCTGTACCATAAACAAGTGCATCAACCATGCACCAACCTGTATCAAACAACCTGTAATAAACTTGTACCATAAAAAAGTGCATAAACCATGCACCAACCTGTACCTCAACCTGCAAACCTTCCCTAAATTTAGCAACAAGAGACTAACATGTTCATCAAACTTTACTTTAGTCTCATATGACTAGTTTTGGATTAGTCAACAACCCTAACTTGAAATAATCATAACTATGTACCTGTAATGAATAAAGATCTGAAAATATTACACAATGTTCTTCAGTGTGTTTTATGCAATTCCTCCAAGTGTCACTACTTGGAACCTCTCAGAAAATGAGTTATAGTAAAAATGACATACCTTGTTGAATTCTGGATTATTCTAGAGAGAGAACTTGTAGAGTGTTCCCCGCATGGAATATTTGTTGTATGAATCTGAAACATTTACACAGAATACTAAAGACTGTACTCTAACCAACACATTTTTTCTTCCTGAATTTGGATCTATTATGAATAATTTATGACGTTTTTACCCGAAACACATGTTTTACACTAGTTTCAAGACTAGCCACAAACCTTATTTTCCACAGAGTGTAACTCCAAAAATGCAACGACCCACAAGCTGAAATTTGTACCACGGCTACTTGGATATGTTTTATTTATGGTCTCCCAATTTCATGGTTTGAATCATTCTATAAAAAACATTATTTCGAAAATGGTGAGATGACCTATAAATAATATACCTTAGAAAGGATCATCAAAATAATTTATCCTCCCTTGAATTTCAACCTTCTTTACTTCACCTTCCCTCTGCAATTCAGCCTATATATCCTTTGGTTACCTAATTCACCTATAGATATTCAATATGCTCAAGTGTAATTAAAATGAGAGAGTATTTCCTCTTATTTATACTCTCCAAGTAGTTTCCTTAGAAGCATCTTCTAGGCCACTTTGTCCACATAGTCACCTATGTCCAAAATTTCCCAAATTTTCACTTGTCCATGTATCCAATAGCCACTTGACCACTTAACCCATTTTCCTCATTTTAGGGTTAACCTTCTTATAACCACTTTCAATAATTAGAAAGTTCTCCATTTAATTTATTATTTAAATAATCCTCGACTTTGTCACTTCACTGTATTATTAAAATAATCCTATTTGATTTTGTCACTTCACTTTATTATTTAAATAATCCTCTTTGACTTTGTGACTTCAATTTATTATTTAAATAATCATGTTTGACTTTGTCACTTCACTTTATTATAAAAATAATCCTCTTTGAATTTGTCACTTCACTTTATTATTTAAATAATTTCTTCTTTGCAAGAACTTTGACTTCTTTGACCTTTTGGGGTTACAAGCCAATCATATGAGGGTCCTTCAACTTTGTAAGGCAATCACTCTCAAACTGTGAGGAGTTCTGTGACGTTCCACATACCACCGGAAATGAAATGACATGTACTATCCATATAGAATAGTCTTACCTGCAAATATATCAAAAGTCATACCATTATACATCAAACAAACTTGGGTCCATTACCCAAACCTTTGTGATAACAAAATTCGCTACCATAATTTCTTCAAGGGTTGACATCAATGACAACCAACCCAATTAATAAACACTCCTTGCAAACAAAAGTGTCACGTTATCTCTTCTGAGTTTCTGAGTCGAGATAGACTCTATCAAATCACACCTTGCAGAAAATATGCACTCTTTGCAACAAGCTCGTAGAAGAGAAACAATTGAAACTTATCTAATATCTCACATATTCATACATTCAACAATGTAAATACATTCATAACATGAGAATAAGTAATAATAAAGAATTGCAGTTTAATATAAATCTTACCATTCATTCATCTAGATAGACATCATAACAAAAACACCAAACATGTGCATCAACACTTCTTTGTTATATTCATTCAAATGATATGTACACGGGCTCATACAATGCTCTTCTGCAACTCAACAACTCTCAACTACAATAATATTTGGCTACAATATTCCCAACAACCTTCAACTAAATTGCAACAACAACCCACTACAATATTCTTCAGCAGCTTCATATGGGCATACATTACATTTATTTAAACAAGACGAGCTCATAGAGATTTTCCCTCTGATTTCCTTAGTGCTATCCTATCAAAATAAAATCTTTCAACTACTAAGTATTTATTACAATAAATGTTTGAGATAGACAGATAAGAGAAAATGCTTTGAATATGTACTTCAATCTACTACATTAAAGGAAAATACACTCCCCATCGATATCACACGATGGTTCATCTCTTAAACACGTAAGATGTTCTTTAATTACAGTCTTTTCAAGATATTTGCATGATATTCCCTTATTAAATTCAAAAATCACTTCAAAATGTGTGCTAGGGCACTTAGCTATCTTCCACTTGTGCTTTGATGACAATTCTCCTTCATCATACTCCTATGGAGAAAAATTCATGGACTCCTGTCCATGAGCTTCTGCATTGACTTTCCATTATTCTCAATATCTTCTTCATTTACCCAACTGAAATATTCTATTGGTTGTCATTTCCACTTTACCAAATATTCAAAATAAGTCTTTCTCCCAGTCTTCTTACAAGTTCTCTGATCTATGATATTTTCCATCTGTGTCTTTTCTGCTACAATTATCTACTTCTCCCACTAGATCTCTTTCCGATCTGTTGATCCTTTGTCATTTTCCTTGTAAGGATATAGGTCTGAAATGTTGAATATGGGTGATATAACCACATCTTCTGTAAGATCTATCTCATAATAATTTTCCTCAAATTTTCTTAGGATCTTACATGTTCCTATCTTCTTCAACTTCAGTTTTTTATATGTTCCCCTTGGGAACCTTTCCTTCCTGAGATGTGCTAGAACTTGATCTCCCACTTTGAATTGAAGTTCTCTCCTATGTTGATCAACTCTGTGTTTGTACTCTGCATTACTATTGCAACTTCACTTTGATATGATTATGAAGCATCTGCATTTTTGCAGTGAAGTCTTTTGCTCCAGTGTTTCTGAACTCATTATTCTCTAGATCTCTCAACTCTGATACTCCTCTTGGATTCATCCCATATACTATCTGGAATGGTCTCTTTCCTGTACTTATGTTTGGTGAGCCATTGTATGCAAACTCTTCTTGTGACATAATTTAATCCCACTGGCTATGATGTTCAGTGACCAAACTCCTCAACAAATTTCCTAAACTCAGATTTACCACCTTTGTCTATCCATCTGTTTGAGGGTGATATGTTGACCTAAAAGACATTTTTTTCCCCATCTTATTCCACAATGTCCTCCAAAAATGGCCAACAAATTTAGTGTCTCTATTTGAGTAAATACTCTTGGGAAACCCATGAAGTCTCACAACTTCCTTGAAAAACAAATTTGCAATGTGCGTTGCATCATTAGTTTTCTGGCATGGGATAAAGTGTGCTAGATTTGAGAATCTATCAACTACCACAAATATGGAATCACTTCCTCTTTGTGTCCTTGGCAATCCCAACACAAAAATGCTTATTGCATCCCAAGGCCTATATGGAATAGGGAATGGTTGATATAATCCAATGTTATGTTTCTTTCCTTTTGCATACTGAAAAATCGTACATATGTCCAAATATTTCTTCACTTAGGCCCTCATACCTGGCCAATAGTATGAACTATTCAATTATGAAAATGTCTTGTCGTGGCCAAAATGTCTTGCTAGAACTCCACTATGTTTTTCCTGCAGTAGATTTTCTCTCATTGAGCATTTTGGTATGCACAACTGACAACCTTTAAACAACAATCCATCTTGAATTAGATACCATGTCAATGCACGCCTTGTGGACAATATACACTCTTTGCAACAGGCTTGTAGAAGAGAAACAATTGAAACTTATCTAATATCTCACAGATTCATACATTCAACCATGTAAATGCATTGATAACATAAGAACAAGTAATAACAGAGAATTGCAATTTAACATAAATCCTACCATTCATTCATCCAGGTAGACACAATAAAAACAACACCAAACATGTGGATCAACGCTTCTCTATTATATTCATTCAAATAATATGTACACGGGCTCATACAATGCTCTTATGCAACCCAACAACTCTCATCTACAATAATCTTTGGCTACAATACTCTCAACATCCTTCAACTAAATTTCAACAACAACCCGCTACAATAGTCTTCAATAGCCTCATTTGGGCATACATTACATTTATTTATACAAGATGATCTCATAGATATTTTCCCTCTTACTACCTTAGTGATATCCTAGCGAAATAAAATCTTTCAACTACTAAGGATTTATTACAATAAATGTTTGAGACAGACAGATAAGAGAAAATGCTTCGAATGTGTACTGCAATCTACTACATTAAAGGAAAATACACTCCCCATCGATCTCACACGATGGTTAATCTCTTAAATAGTTAATATGTTATTTAATTACAATCTTTTCAAGATATTTGCATGATATTCCATTCTTAAATTCAAAAATCACTTCAAAATGCGCACTAGGGAGCTGATTTGTCTTCCACTTGAGTTGTGATGACGATGATCCTACATCAAAACAACTCTTAAATAGGTTGTCGACAATATTTGTTGGGAAATGAAAAACTCACCACTGAATCTGCCAATGCTCGACCACTAGCCCATCGGTGATCGATGATCCCCAATGACTGTCAAATGCTTTCCCAAATCGATCTATTTTACCATTCACCATCATCCACTTCTATTGGATGATGTGGAAACTATTGATGTGGCATGACATGTGGATGTTGACATGGCATGACACATCAGCCTAAGGTGTCAACTTGGGTGATGTGGCATGAAATGTGAATGCTTACGTGGCATGACACGTGGATGATAACATCATCATCCTCTTTCCCCCTATTAGTCCCTATACATACTACCATCTTTCATCCTTGATGTATGCCTATTCCATAAAAATCAACATGTCTTGACCCTTTTTTTTTGGTTGGTTGCACCTTTTTATATTTTATACATCTTTCTTGTGGGTTTTTTTTACTTTGTTTTAAATAATTTTTAATTTTCTTCTTTAGGATAGTTTGAGATTCCACATGTAAAAGGATATGTCACATCACTATGAATACATCCTAATTGCAAATCAAGGCTTTCACCTAGATATCAAACACAAAAAATAGTCTCTACCAGAACAACGTTATTCTGGTAGCACATGAAAAGTTAGGTTTCAAACGTGCTTCAAATCTGATGATTGTCACAACAAACCTGATATCATGTTAAATTCATGCAAATGTTTATGGTTCTCGATTTTGTCATTTTCTTTGATGATTACTAGATCCCATGCCTGCTTTTAATTGCTTAAATCATATCATGTTGGTACATCGTGTATCCAATTGACAGGGCACGATTCATAGTTCATGCAAAATCATGGTTTATATTTTCTGAAGAAAAGTTTTAAATAATAATATGTAACTTATTGTTATTTGCAGCAAAAAATATGTTGCATCAGTTGTTATGTGCATGTATTCTTAGAAACCCAAGTAAAAGTGAAACATTATCATTTGCATATGTACATAGTGTAAAGCTAACAACATTTCAACTAAGAAAGGAGGACGTTTCATTAGACTGGAACTAGATAGGGTCGAATTACTAGAAGCATGCCCCGAAAATTATGGAGAGGTTCATACAAGGAGAATGATTTAAATTCTCTTGCAAATTCAAGGGATATCATGAAAACATTCCAAAGTTATTTGCCCATAATTTGATGTATTTTGAACTCAAGTAGATGATGTGCTCATTCATGTTATAGAGAACTCAATTGTAGTAGCTTGTCATCTATCAGTAAAATGAGAAAGAATGGCAGGGTGTCTTACTTGTTGTCCAAAGGTGTCTTGGAAACAATTGTTGTTTTCATTAGGTTTTGAGGAACAAGTTCAAAACATGCTAGGAGTAACTCCTAATAGAAAAGCTAGGGTTTCAAATGAGGTGAGCAGTACATCAAGGAGTGTAACAAAGAAAAATGAAGTGGTTTTTCCTGTCGCAAGGTAGACTAGATCAAGCAAGAGGAAGCTCATTTTGAAGATGGAAAAAGAGATCAAGCAGAAACATGAATCCTCTGTTTCAAAATAGGGTTTTGAAAGTTGTGAGAGGGTTTAAACTATAATAATGAATATATAGAGGACACAAGAGATACAAAAGGAAAAATATGAACCTGAAATAGGGGTTTATGATACACCAGTCAAGGAATTTTCAATGAAAGAATAGAGTAAGAAAAAGAAAGGTAAACAACCTACAAGATTCCCTTACAAGCCTAAAACTAGTCCCACCAATAAACTAATACTTAAATATAAATATTTATTCAAGCCCTCTCTAAAGGAATATAATCTAATTGTCTTGGAGGATGAAAGTTTAGAACAGACTCCTAAGAAATTAAAGTTGGTCAGTAAATCTGTGAAGATAAAACAAACCAGGGTGACCAAGAAGGGTAAAAGGGAACAACCACTATCTAAGACCGAATCTTATCAATATGATGGCATAATGCAATAGGATACAACCTACAACCCTGAGATACAAGAAATATCATATTCATATGAAGAAAGAACATATATCCCACTTGAAGTTGTGAAAAACGAAATAATTGAAGAAACATCCTCTAAAGAGCATAAATATGAAACAAGGTCTAAGAAGCCTAAACTCTCAATTGATTTAAAAAAAACTACTTTAGAAGAGGACCATGATGAACAAAAGGCTGAAATGGAGGATGTGTGCTCAAAACTAAATTATAACAAAAGTTGAAAAATATGCAGAATTTTCCCGTAGGTGACTATTTTAGCAGGCAACGTTTGACGAGTCTCCCAAGAAAATAGTGATGAATTAGGAGAATCCATTTAAAACCCACTTGTAGAATGGGGAAAATTAGTATAAATATGGGTTGTTTCTCAAAACAATGAATCTCTTAGGAGGTACAGGTGGAACTTTGGGGTTGATTTTTCCATATTTGTTGATTTTTCTAGCTTTGCTGATTTTTCCAGATTTGCTAACGTTTTCTAGATTTTCCTAGATTTTCCAAAGTTGCCACTTTATCAGTTCGACCTATCCTTGATCACAGGAACTAGTACATTAATTTTGAGTAGTTTCTACAAATCCTATTTTTCATTTCAAAGGATATTTCTAGAGTTATGATTTGGTCCTAAGTTTAAGGTATTTTTCCTAAGATTTAGATTTTTGTTGTAATGCAATGAATGAAATATATTGTAATCACTATTTGATATCCATATATCATGTCTCAATGAAAATTGTATGTTTATTTTAGGATACAATGAAACCAACTATGTGTATAAAGAGGATATTAGTTGACAAAGTTAGAGAGGTTGGAGTTTTGTGGTGCTAAAGGAACATTTGACCTGAGTTGTAATGCCTGAAATTCACTACATTTTCACTTAAATGGAAAATACATTCTGATGGTTAGAATTTCCTATTATTATGTTATTTATTCTATCTTGAATGCAATTGAATCATTTTTGCAAAGCATGTGATTTATCATGTTACATGATTTGTATTTAAGTGATTCCTTCTTGTTTCTAAATGATATTTGGGATCAAGAGTCTTCTATGTAAGTGAACAGATTTTGAACTAGTAGTTTTCTCTTTCTTTTGTTTTTATCTCTTTATCTATCTGATCAGAGTGAATTCCATTGACTAAGTGAATGTTTTTTAAACCTCTTTTTGTAACCAAAAATCTTATGTTGTCTAATTATCCACTACTTAACCCATAAACCAACCTATAAACCCAAAAAACCTACAAACATAAACCATTGGAATAATTGAGGTGATTTAGCTTTCCCTTAGCAGTCAAGTAAAAATTTAGGGACTAACACCCCCAATGACCATCGATCAATTCTCTTGGACAACCCATACACCTTGCCAACATTGGTCGACACCAAACCATCGACGCATCGACCATTGGCAACTTTTGTTGATTTTTTGGGACACTTTATCAAATCAGTCTATGCCCAACCACTAACACATCAACCATCGATGATTTATCTTGGAAAATTTCCAAAAATTTTCCAAACTCACCTATTTGACTATCGTTCATCGATGATTTCTCTTGGTGAATTTCCAACACTTCGCCAAAATCACCAATCTTGACCATCGACTGTCGATGGATTCTATTGTGGAACTTCCCACTTAGAAAATTTTGACTTTTCTCTGATTGATTTGGAGTGTTGATCTAATCCCTTTAACAACCCTTGATTTAATATCAACCATTGATCCCATCAAACTTTCAAATGTCCAGATCCTTATGAATTTTTGAATTTATCATGATGAATCCCAACTGTCGATCTTGAGTTTAGAAGAGATCTTAGCTTTAGATCCACCAAACTTCATATAACTCTACATGAGACCATTAAAACTCAAATTTCAACCATTCCAGGTCAAATTTTGATCAGTGAGTTCACTCCTCTACTCCATCAACCTTGTTAAATCATTCGGGGTCATTCAAACTCAGATTTTGCCCATGGATTTGGGGATTTCTCTCTAAATTATTCGTTTTTCCCCAAATCGGTCACACATGAAATCTACAAAAACAAATTTCACCAATTCACTTTGGTTTGAGCCCATACAAGCATGATGTTTGAACTCGAATCTATGATACTGTAATGTAATGTACCCAATTCCCAACTGAGACACATCATGTGCGAAAACTAATTAAATTATCAATATTTACTGGAAATTAAATTCATGTAACTTAACATCCATAGATCACACACATATTTGACCGCTTGACTAATACAAAATTCTAAATGCATCTAACAACATATATTAAACATGAATACAATTGTTAAAGAAACAAGAAACACACAACATTCATATAAACTTTTTACACAATGGATTTTAACATAAGAATGAAACATAACCACTTATCTATTAATGATTAACCAATTGGTTGCAAACCAAGGATAAACCTCCCAGCCATAGGCACTACTGATCAGTTTCTCTCATCATCAATCCACCCCCAAGCTGAGGCTATGAGTCCACAAGGTGATATGGAACACTAGCTATCCACTCTCCACGCAGAGAATCCCCAAACCCAGGTTCTAGTCTCACAATAGTTCCAATCCTCCATCTCTCCCGTTTCCCCACAACCTGCACTACCCAAGGAATATACCCCATTAACTATTCATAGTCCCTCAGGCTATACAATTCATTTACCATAGCTACTATTGCATTTGATTGGATAGGAATCACTCAGTTGGAGACTCTAGGAACTCTTACTTGTTTCATGTTTTCTCATAGAAACCTTCACAAGGATCTGAGATATTTCCTCAATAGGAAATCACACCACGGGCTTAAAACCCAATTTATAGGAACACATGCCTCTTTCTCAGAATAAAAACACTACCAAACAATGGTTTCCTTCAAGTATATCTGATCTAGGTTTGCTGCCATAAAATATAAAAATGTGTAATCAATTTTTAGTTTAGCGGTTTATTTTTAAGGTTGTTTTTACTCAAAAGGAAAATGGCATGGACAATATGGTGTTTTGACCGAATCGAAAGTTATGCAAAGATATGAATATAAAATATTTTCATTTCAATGAAAGCTATGCTACGAGAATGAGAAAACATTCATCATTACATATGCACAATGTCCCAAAAAATCCAAAAACCATGCAACTCTGGTACTTCAAATGAAAGCTAATTTCACTACCCAAAAGAAAAAACGCATTTATATTCTTTGTTTGATTATGACATATACATAAATTAAATACAAAACCTTCAATGATCCACTACTTTCAATCAGGAGAAAGATTCCTATGCAGATGCAAAAGACACGAAGCAAAAAGGGCTACAAACAAACCATGCACTCAAAGAAATGAGGTATGAAGGAAACAAGGAGAAAATTGTTTCGACAATAAAGAAAATCATCAAGGATTCTAAAACCAATCAAGCATTCAGGGAATACAATAAAATGCAGAGAAGAATCCAATAAATGATAGGGAGAAAGAGGAATCACTCAAAATTGTCCTGACAAAAAGCAATTAGAAAAGGAAATTTCACATTTCTGAAAAAGGTTTAAAGCTCCAATAAATAAAATAGGGATTGATAAGAATAAAAAACCATCAAAAACTAATCCAAACAACTTCACAAACCAACCACAGACTCTCGGTAAAGATCTCTGCAAAACAGGCTGCAAAAGACTGAGCAGAAAAAGGAAAAAAATCTCAAAAAAGAGACTAGTGCTCCCTAACAAAAGGTTAAAAAGTGTTTCAACGATCCATAAAACATTGTATGGGAGTGTTGGTGCTATGGTATGGCCTACAGGGGGTCGTTGGTCCTTCCATAAACTCATAAAAAGAGCCAAAAACCATGGAAAAACTCACTTAGAATGCATGAAAATTGGTGAATTTGCTAGTGAAGGTAGGAGAAGGTTAATGGATAATGAACAACCAGGAATTTCTTGGGAAAATGACCTCAAATATCAAATGGAAAAGTGAATATGTCCTTTATTTTCCTTACCATATCTGTCATACATTCAGATAAATGAGAAGAAAACAAAAAAATGATTTGAAAGGAGGGTAAAGGGCAGGGACAAACCAAGGAAAGATGTTGATCCCCGGTGGAGTCACTAATTTCTGTTACAGATAAATCCCCTTGTGGACAAGTGGATTCCCTCTTGGATACTAGACCCCTATAACCAAGACATAATGGTGCTAATGTGGACACTGACATTCCTTTTCATGAAGCTAAATTATTCAAGGAAGAAGAAGAAAGAAAGGTAAATACCTTTACCGACGTTTGTCCTTGCTCGATTCAAGATGATCTTGCTATCCAATTTCTTCAGAAGGTCCTGCAATACAATGAGCAACAACAATGAAACATACTTCCTAGTCTACCATCATTAGCTTCATAATAGATCTATCAAAAGAAACAAGTTCATGAAACATATACAAACTTAAAGGAAATATGCCAAGCACGTATTTATATTAATGAAAACAAAGCAAAGTGCTTACAACCATAGATGTATATGAATAAGATTCACTAAGCTCTCTTTGTCCAGACCCTTGCTCAAAAGTTCCACTATCGGAATAACTGTAACTTTCACTGATAAATCTCCCTTATGAGATCATAAGTTTGATGCCTCTAAACTGCCATATATTTTTACCATGAGAATGCCTCCTTATATAATCTTGGAGAGACCCAACCACCTTAGAGATTCTTGGGATAGGTTGAGGATCTTTCTCAATCATTTGTGGATCCTCCCTAAGATCCATCCTTGACCTCAGATTCGAATCCAACTGATTTCCAAGATAAGGGGCATCTTCCCCTGATTTTCTCAACAACATAACACTCCCCTAAAACAGGCCAACCGTCCCCCAAAAGGGTACACAGAGCATTGAAACGCTCCCCCAAAGAGAGTTAGGGAGCTCTGGCACTCACTAATAGTGGGTAGGGGAGTGTTGCCCAAACTTTCCTAAAAAATGTCTGGCGCTCCCCTAGAAGGGTGTCCAGAGTGCTACAATTCTCCCCCAAAGAGGGTGAGGGAGTGCTAGCACTCCCTGATAGTGGGTAGGGGATCGTTTCCTTCAAAAAATCATTTTTAAGTGGTTTTCTTCATGGAAAATTCTTTGTACTTTTCATTAAATGATTTATCTTCCTTAAACTAGTCTTTTAAGGTGTCTTAAGTGTCCTTGTGATGTCATTAGAGACACAACATAAGAGATATGGTAGTGTGATGTTTGGGACACTTGGGACACTTATGGCCAAAATGAGACACTTGCGACACTTGTAATGATGACACTTGCAACACTATTGTAGTGAGTAATTTTGATGTGTAACAACATACCATTATACAAAAAAAAAACTTGGGTCCATTACCCAAACCTTTGTGCTACCATAATTTGATACCGAACTTTCTCTAAGGGTTCACATCAATCACTAAGGGCTGACATCAATCTACAATATCACTCTCTAATGGTTGAAATCAATGAAAAAAATCAATCCATACCAATTTTCCATCAACCTAAGCCAATTATCTGACAATCTCCCCCTTTGGCATTGATGGAAACACCAACATTGATGGCAACACTTAGTCAAGATAATATTCATTCTTATACTCCTCATCAATGTTTATATCTCTCCTCCTTTGAAATCAATGGAAAAGGGTATCTCCCTTTGGGGCTTCTCCCCTTGACTGAACTCTCCTTGGGTTTTCTCCGCCTATCTACATGCCTTTTTTTCTTTGTGTTTATAAGCCTCTGATTAATCTCTCTCACTTCATATGAATAATGTCTCCCCCTTTCACAAATTGTATCACTTTGAAGTCATATCTCTCATTCTTCCCTTGTGACAATCGATCCCCTTGGAAGCATGCCTCTATGCTCTCTCTCCAAGAATTTACCTTTGCATATGATAAATCTCTCTCCCTTTATCGTTGATGGAAAAGGTATATTTCCATCTGGGGCTGCTCCCCCTAACAAAACTCTTCCTGAAACTAATCTCCCAACCTGAATTGTCTTATTTATGGTGCTTCCTCATGTACATATAAGACATATAAGATAAGCATTCAAAATCATTCATTTTGGAGTAGAAATTAATCCTAGTCTCTGACCAAGATACTCAAAGGCTTCCCGTGGAAGAGGTTTTGTAAATATGTCTGCCACTTGTTCTTTTGTGCCCACATATTCAACTTTGATGTTCTTCTCTACAACCTGTTCCCATAGAAAGTGATACTTGATTGGAATGTGCTTCATCTTGGAGTGCATCACCAGGTTATTTGAGGTATTGATGGCTCTTGTATTATCAAAATAGATTGGAATGGGCTCATCATAATCAACCTGTATATTTGTTAGAGTTTGTTTCATCAATAAAACCTATGTACAACATGTTGTTGCTGCAATATACTCTACCTCAGTTGTATATAAGGGTATTGATGATTTTTTCTTGCTTAACCATGATACTAAACACTTACCCAAGTAAAACGTTGCTCCATTGGTGCTTCATCGGTCATCAATGCAACATGTCCAATATGAATCTATGTAAGCATTAAGTGAGATATCCTTTCCTTTTGGATACCATAATCCAAACTCCTTTTTTCCTTTGAGATATCTGAAAATCCTCTTCACTGCTAATACATGTGATTCCTTTGGTGCTGCTTGAAATTGTGCCACCTGTCCAACATCCTGCATTACATATAGTCTGGATGATGTCACATATAGTAATATACCAATCATTGACCTGTATTGCCTCTGGTATATAGACTTTGAACCATCATATTTTCTCAACTTGCACCTGGTTTTCATAGAAGTGGTAACTAGTTTGAAATCTTCCATTCTGAACCTCTTTAGCATTTATTTGATATACTTAGTTTGAGAAATAAAAATTCCTTGGTTTCTTTGACATATATGAAGACCCAAAAAGAGGGATAGTTCTCCAATTAATGACATTTCAAATTCATTCTGCATATCCTTTGCAAATTTCTAGCTTAACCCATCATTAACACTTCCAAAACAATAGCATCAACATAAATTTCAATTAATAAAATACTACCTTGAGTTACCTTGATGTAGAGGTTGTTGTCTATGCTTACTTTCCATAGTTATTAGGGAGTTTTGTCATTGTTGTTTCTGAGCATTACTCAGTTTTGAATGTGAATTGTTGTATGCACTGCATTTGTCCAAAAAATATCTATCAATTTGGAATCCATTAGCATTGCTCAAGCCATTTCATGTGTAATTATCATCCATTGTGATAATGTTCCTTTGTATCTGGACCACTCTATGAACCAATCTATGAATCCACGCTCTCATCCACTGTCATATATATATGTCCAAACCTACTAAGTATTATTATGAATCCATCTCTGTCCATACTATCCAAGACTCTACTTGTGCAACTGTCCATAATGTTGACCCATTTATCACTATACTATCATGAAGTCTTGATTAATCTATCAAATTGTACTTCTTCTAACTGACTTCTCTGGATTTTTCTTCTCAAACTATGCAAACTTCTCAAAGGATGGTTCTTTGGTCTGTCACAACTATCACATAGACTCGCCCTGTCTAATATTCATATTACCTGGGATTCTCTAACCCAGATGGCTCAGAAAAATTCTTTCTCTGATGTGTATTCATCATCATCTTCATTGGTAGATTCATCACCATGTTCATTGGTAGATTCATCATCTCTCTGAGATCTGACTTCTTTCTTTCTGTCTGTGGATTCATCTTTCACTACAATCCCTGAAAGGACAATCTCTTGAACATGTTCCTTATTTACATGTCCTTCTTTCCTTTCAGTTATTTTCCAAACCTTTATGTATCTACCATCTTTCTTTTTCTCTCTAGAATTTTCTTCATCTCATTTTATTTCCAATATTGTGATCTCTGGGACCTGGGCTTTGTTCACCCGCTCTTCATGTTTTCTTATCCACGCTTTCTTACATCTGATAGCAGTGTTCTCTTTAATGAAATTATTTATCATGCTTCTACAATCACTAGCTACATGTCCATAGTTATGGCATTTGTAACATTCAATGTTACGTGGGGCCACATATGCATTTATTTCTTGACCATTTATTTTATAATCCCTGCAATCTACAAACTTATGTCCAAAGTTAGTACAATAAAAAAAATGACCATAAAATAAATTTGCATACCTGGGAGTGAATGATCTTCTTTGTGGTGTAGTCCTTCTGAATTTGTGCCTTGACTGATCATGATCATTATTGAAGCTTCTTTGTGGCTTCAACATAGATAGTCTTCTTGAAGATGTATCTTCAATAGTTTTCTTAGATTCAGGTTGACCATGATTTCTTCATTTGAGTACTTCTACATAACTCTTTATATTTTCTTCATTCTTATTTTCTATCAACCTAGAGTGCTTCTCTTCATTATCTGTAACTAATGTGGATGTTTCTGTCTCTTCAACGTTCTTTCTAAGATTGACTATTTTACTTCTCAATGTGACAACTTCTTCTTCAAGTTTCTCAACCTCTTCTTCTTTAGTTAATATATGAGACTTCATGAATTCTTATGTTCTCTTCGCTTCTTCAAGATGAATTTTTAATGTGATTATTTCTTCTTCAAGTACTTTCTCTTATTGACCAAACTCTTACTCAAGCTTCTTTAGATCATTAGTTATTTCCTTAAGATGATCTGTCAATATATTCTCTCTCATTTTTGCTTCTTCCTTTTGTGCTACTATGTTGGCTTCCAAACAATTCTTTTGATATTCAATATTTTCTTCGATCTTTTTGGCTTCTTCTAGCTGAGTTCTTAAGTTCTCTATGACTTGTTGGGCTTATTCAAAAATGTGAACACTTTCCTTTTGTTTCATCAATTCTCTCTTAAGTGACTTGTTTTCTTCTCTTAGTTCATCTAAAACACTAATCAATTATGCCTCATAATTGTCTTCATTTTCAATTTGTTTTTTTGTCTCATTTCCTTCATGACATTCTATTTCAATATGTCCACATTTTTCACAATTAAAGAAAAACAACATACCTCTGGTGATTATGTACTATTCATCTTCTGAATGTGTTTGACATGGTGAACACAATTCTTCTTGATTTGTATCTGCATCTCCTTTGACATTTTTTGAATCTATGATGGGTGAAGAATATATGTCATGTAACTTATCCCAAAGTTATTTTGTTGATGAACATTTACCAACCTTTTCTCTTACCGGATTAGGTAATCCTTCCCAAATGAAATCCATTGCTATTCTGTTATTCTTCTTCAATTCCTTCTTGGCTACATTCTTTGCCCCTTTTGAACTATCATATCCTGTAACAAATGATAGCCAAATATAATTTCCCTATGACTTTAAAAATACTTTCATCCTTATGCTCTACATCTCATACCTAAAACCATTCTGACCATTAAACATTGGTACTCCATTCTCAGAATAATCCATGATCTCCTTCCAGTGGTTAAATTGTTTTATGAAGGAACTGGCTCTAATACCAATTGTTGGATTACTGAGAGGGGGGGTGGGGGGGTGAATCAGTAATAGATCAATCTAATCCTTTTTAACCATATAATGCATGTGTTATATCAATGTAGCATTATCATCCAATATTTACAGAGTAAATAAACAATGAACAAATGAACAATCATGCACATACACAGTACACCAGTGTTTTTGTGTGGAAACCCAATTTGGGAGAAAACCACATAATGGTTTTTCTTATATGTCTTGAAGAATTACATTCATTGGAAGCACCAACTTCCTTTGTTTTCCAACTACAACTGGAAGGAGGCTCCAACCCCCTAGTTTCTCAGGCTACAACCCGAGGGAAGCTCCAACTCCCCAATCCTTTGGCTACAAACCTGTATGATCTCCAGATACAACCTAAAGATGGCTACAACCACATTTCCTTTCCCCGTACAATCACCCTGACGTACAAGTAGAATTATGGAACCACTATCACACTATCACTGTGAGATATATTGTTGTAAACCTGCACCAATCAACCTGCACTAAACAACCTATACATATAACCTGAACCATGCATCAACCATGAATCAACCTGTACCTCAACCTGTTATCAAACTATACCATAAATAAGTGCATCAACATGAACCAACCTATACGAACCAACCTGTAATAAACCTGTACCATAAACAAGTGCATCAATCATGCACCAACCTGTACCTCAACTTGTACTATGAACAAGTGCATCAACCATGCACCAAACCTGTACAAATAACATGTCACAACAACTTGTCCAAAAAACCTATCACAACAACCTGTCCGATCAATCTTATCAACCAAATAAGATCTACTCACCAAGATCAATCACCAAGACAACTCTCAAAGATGTGCATCAATCAATCATAACACACCAACTCATAATCATCACCAAGATAAATATGTGCTTCTAATAATATACCAATACAAGTATGCAACATCATCCATAAACTATGTGTCAACAATACTACTAGCAAGTGCCTCCAAACATGTACCAAGTATGTACCAATCATGTATCAACTACTCATCAACTATGACTCATCCAGATGTACCAACATCATCAACTATACACCTCATGTATGTGCCAACTCATCAACTACTTGTCTCAACCATGTACCCAACATGTACCTCAACCAAAATCCCTCATCACTTTCATCATCCAAATCTAATTTGTAACTCTGTAATACACTTGATGTATATGATCACATACCTACAAACCTTCCTTAACTTTAACAACAAGAGACTAGCATTTTCATGAAACTTTTCTTTAGTCTCACATGACTAGTTTTGGATTAGTCAACAACCCTAACTTGATTAATTAGGGTTATCAAGAAGTTATCAAGAATTTATGATGTTTTTACTTAATTTGGACTTGTTATCAAGAAGTTATGAGGTTTTTACCCGAAACACTTGTTTTAGGCTAGTTTCAGGAATAGCCACAAACCCTATTTTCCATGGAGTGTAACCCCAAAAATACAACGACCCACAAGATGAAATTAGCACTACAGCTACTTGGGTATGTTTTCTCAAGGACATATCAATTTCACGGTCTGAATCATTCTAGAATTTTTTTTTATTGCAAAAATGGTGAGATGACCTGTAAATAACATACCTTAGAAAGCATCATCAAAAGAATTTATCCTCCCTTGAATTTCGGCCTTATTTACTTCACATTCTCTCTGAAATTCGGCTTAGATATCCTTTGGTTACCTTAGTCACCTTTAGATATTCAATATTATCAAGTGTGATTTTAAAATGAGAGAGACTTGCCTCTTATTTATACTTTCATGTAGCTTCCTCAAGGGGTTACCTTTTGACCATCTTAACCCACTTTCCTTATTTTAGGGTTAACCAACTTCTAACCACTTGTACAATTAGTAATTTATCCATTAAATTTATTATTTAAATAATTTATTTTGTATCCAATTTGACTTATAGTACACTCATCACTTCACTTTACCTCAAGCGGTTACCTTCTAACCATCTTAAACCACTTTCCTTATTTTAGGGCTAACTCGCTTCTAACCACTTATCAACTTAGTAATTTCTCCATTAAATTTATTATTTAAATAATTTATTTTCTATTCACTTTGAATTAAAGTACACTCATCACTTCACTTTATTATTTACCTTCTAAAAATCTCTTAAACCACTTTGACTACTTTGACCTTTTGGGGCTTCTAGATGACTCATGAGGGTTCTCCAACTTCACATGCCCGTAACTCTCTAACTCGTGAGGAGTTATGTGACGTTCCACATGCCAATGGAAATGGAATTAAGTGTAATATCCATATAGTATAGTATTACTTGCAAATATATCAAAAATCATATTGTTATCCATCAAACAAACTTGGGCCCATTAACCAAACCTGGGTTCTCCAACTTCATATGGCCATAAATCTATGACCGTGAGGAGTTATGTGACGTTCCACATACCACCGGAAATGGAATGACATGTAATACCCATATAAAATATTTTTACCTTCAAATATATTAAAAATCACACCATTATACATCAAACAAACTTGGGTTCATTACCCAAACGTTTGTGCTACTGGAATTCGCTACTAGACTTTCTCCAAGGGTTGACATTAATCTACA
The DNA here is from genome assembly GCA_009831015.1 of Picea engelmannii. Classification (NCBI taxonomy): domain Eukaryota; kingdom Viridiplantae; phylum Streptophyta; class Pinopsida; order Pinales; family Pinaceae; genus Picea; species Picea engelmannii. The sequence continues at coordinate 506,185 of ML788104.1, forward strand.
ATATCACTCTCCAATGTTTGAAATCAATGACAACCAACAATCCATACCAACTTTCCATTAACCTAAGCCAACTATCTGACATGGTCTGGGACCAAATGATGGTTGATAGGCCGAAGGCATTGGAAAATAAGTGGGCTTGAGCAATTGATTTTGAATTTGCTTGGGTAAAGGAGGGTTATAATATTGAGTTTGTTGTAGATTACATGAACTTTCACTCAATGAGGCTAAGAGAAAGTTTGTTAAATTTCCTCAGAAAAGGATGGTAGAATAAATATCGATGTGTATAAAGATGTTGTTTGTGGATAACGAGTTGATGCGCAAGCAGATCAATAGAATGGATGAGTATACTCCTTAGTGTTTGGGGGGGTGAAAAGAAGGGGGGATAGAGAGAGAGGATATGTATCCATTGAAGAGGATCCAAATGTTTTTTAAATGAGGTGAGGAATATGATGAACCCAAAAGAGAATAGGAGAGAGAGATATTTGAAAGATAAACAAGAAGAGTTGATTCAAGGAGGAAACCAGAACATAAGAGCGGAAATAAGATTAAAATGGGTGCATGGCAAGGGGTTAGGCCCAGGATGAAGAGGAAAGAGACCGCACTAGGATGAAGTGTGGGATAGTGTGTGGTTCCATAGAGGAGCATAGATGAAGATAGGTCGACGAAGGGGTGTAGTTTTAGGAGTAGGTTATCCAGTGAAGATACCATTAGTAGTAATAGTAGGGGTCGAGAAGATGAAGTTATAACCCTTTGGATATTGCAATATTTCACAACCTTAGAGTAATATGAGACACATAATAGAGGCAAAGAGGTAGGAGAGGATGATAAAGGTCCCCCAAAAGGAGGATAAAAGGATTTAGTGGTAGCGGATGGTCTTGCATGGCTATAGGTAGGAAACTCTATAGGTTCCCTCACAAGAAATGTTAGAAGAATACAGAGTTACCTCCCCTTTGAACCACCCCCCTTTCTCATTTGTAGCCAAGGATACATAAAAATAGAAAAAACATCACTTGAAGTAGAAGAAGAAAGGAGAGAATATTTGAGAAATGAAGATCATGGAGTTAATGACACTTCGCAAGGGAGATTATCAATACCAATATCTCCAATAGTGAGCAGGTAGTTGGGAGGATACAATACAATATTGAGGATGGAAAATCAGGATATCGCCCTTACTTTACTTTTGTTACATGGAATGGGTAAGGACGATGTAGAACAACATCGGTTCACCTATGAGGCGATATGGTCTGTGAATAGGATCATACACCAGGCATCTAAGAATGTGCAACTAGAGACCACTTTGATGGATAGAGCCCTGATGTGGTACATGAATTACAAGGATACTACATTGATGGGACATATGAGGTAACTAATAGAAATTAAGCGATATATTCTTAAGGAATTCCAAAAACCTAAGTGAGAATCTCAATATATTTCAAATATTAAGGAGATTAAACAATAGTCGAGAGAAAAAATATGGGATTATGACTGATGGTTCAATATTTTTTTGGACAGGCTGACATTCCAGATCCAGGATGTGCAACATACAGAATGGTTCATTATGGGGTTTCTTCCCCATATCCAAGTCCCACTTACTAAGCAAGAGCTTTAGGCTCACCAAGCCTGACAACAACAATATGACACAGAGGTTGTGGCCCATGCAATAAAAAGGTTCAATAAGGTGAGATAAGTATTGCCTTCAATGACCTCTTGGGTATGGTCGATACTTTATATGCATAGGTACCAAACACCTTAGCAAGGGGTTGAGACATCCCCACCTATATCAAACTCTTGGTCGTAAAGGCCCATTTACAAAATTTGGAATCAGAGAATACAACACTCTTCTAGTAGTTTCGACAAACAACACCGGGGAGGATGGAGTTGTATATTAAGATTGTGTTGGCCAAAGTAGCCATATGGGATGGAAATAATAGATTGACATACTTTTTGGGGCTGGTGGAATATAATTTCACCTTGTGGAACAATTTTCAAATTCCTTTTTAATTGAGTTCTATTAATGACAAAGTTCATGCGACGTAAGTTTAGGTCACACAACAAAAGAGAAGATTCACTTCCATACCTCTGGCTAAGTTCCAAGCTTCCATGAAATCCATCATGACCAAAAATAAATAGATTGTTGCTGCTCAGGAAGATCAACAAACCATTTCAGAGCCAGTCATTGATGCAACTGATAAGGTATTATTTTTTTATACTTAGTTGATGGATGCACATGTCACTTTCTCCCCTATGATAAAGAAGATGGAGATGATGGACCTGACAGCCCCTCAGGTTACAATGACCGATGCAGATGAGGTCATCCATATCACCCAGGAAATCCATTGGACCCTCAATGAATCTAATACTCACTTAAAGGAGTTCCTTCAAGAAATCATGAAGATGGTTATGTTTGTTGCCTCAATCACTCCATGACGTCAAAGGCTCAAGGAAAATCCAAATAATAGTGGTGGGGGCCTAATGGCACCCAAATGTTTTGGTAAAGGTTGTGTGTGCACACTACAATTTTGAGCGTGCTACATTTCTTCGTGTAATCTAGCATCTGCATAGTGGATGACATAAGGTGCACGCTCCAGTATGAGTTTTGTTATGTGTGGCAATTCAAGTTTTACTATAGGCACACCAATCTGATTTTTTCTATGTGTTCTAGAAATCAAGAAGACATCACATACATGCCAAAATCTAGAAAACAATCTTTAGAAATCAAGAAGACATCTCATACATGCCAAAGTCTGTCAAATCACATTTGGAAATAAATTATGTCATAAAAATCTGATCTTATACATCGATTTACCCTATTTCCTCATCAATGTCATAAATTTTGGCGGTTTTAAACTCTCAGTTGGCGTATGGATGAAAAGGATACCTTGTAAATCGTGCGGACATCAAAGCGCAGGATATTCATTTATTTATCTTAAGTAATTCGGTTTTACAGTTGTTAACTGTGTTTTGGTACCCGCTATATTGAGGATTTTCCTTTAACATTTTGAGTCTCTAACTCCCAAGACTGCGAAGATCGATTTTGGTTTAATTAAAGGTAATCGCGATTTGGGGCATGATTAATTTTATAATTATTATATTCGCCATATCGCGACTCGATGCTTCCAAGACGAGTTTCTTGGAGATTTACATGCCGAGCTACGAAACCCCGAGATCGCGATAACATGACTTAATTAAGGGAAAGATAATCTTGAATTAAAAGATTAATTAATCACGTTATAACTGCATCATGATCTCGTGAATCGGGGTTTAAACGGTGTAACTTTTGGAAAATATAATGCCGAGTGGCGAAACGCCGAGAGAAACTTTTTACCATGCTTAGCTTTTGCCTTTACTTCCTGATGTAAGTTATTCAAATAAGCACCTCGCGCTCTCGACTATCGGGACTGTGAAAATAAATTTTTCGTTTTGGCGAACGTCGAGGCGCGAAACCTTGACGACGTCTAATCATGAGTTAAGAAAAAATTTACCCTTGTTACTGTCTTGAGTGAAAATTTAAAACGACTTCACTGTTTCGTGACTCAGGACGTGTGAATTACATGAGTTATAGTATCCGACCTGTGAGATCCCGAAGTAGAACAAAAAGAGGAAACATTCTTACGAAAGGTAGGACTTGCTTCGAGAGCAGAATAATCGTCGCTACTCATGTGACAAAGTTTCAGAGGTATCGATATCTCGGAGGGAAAAAGAAAACCATCTTTAGATTTCAAGCATCAAAATGAAAATTGTGACAGGCTAAAAAAAAAACAAGGGCGGCTCCAACATAGGCTCCAACTAGGGATCTCTCCTTCCTGTGAGGCGAGAAGAATAGTAGACCACATGCCAATATTGGGTAAATGGAGTCAAAAACTCAATCAGGCAGAAATGGTTGCCGAGAAAAGAGGATTGAAGGGGTAAAAGGACTTCGTTCTTTACCTTGAAAAGTTTTTTCAAAATCAGATATTCTTTTTAAACATAGTTGTAGTCCCTTTCACAATTTTCCCTTTCCCGCTACTAAATTCAGTTATGTTTTAAGACAATCGAAACAGTCCTAGGAGACTCAAYAGATCTTGYGGYTCTCGACTTGCATCAAAAGAATGAGATTATATGTTTTTAATTGGGGAGTCCCGTCTGAATTTGGGATGTGGATCAGGTCTTAAAAAGCATTGGTTACCGGAGTAGAGTGATATTCATGTATAACAACCTTACARATATCTCAGACATTGCTTCACTACCAGCAAGCATGTTCAGTACCCCRGTGAAGTTATCTAGCCCCTTTTACTGAATTTCCTTTCACYWCTTTGAAATATATTTATGCATTTAAATGTTGAGACGAGGGAAAYCATTTCTAAATTTCCTTTCATCGTCTCTTGGACTAGGTGGGGGMAATCATTTCTGAATTTCCTTTCACCACCTGTCTTATAATTTACTTTTTAGAGCGCGAAGATGGAGGCAATCRGTTTGTATCARGGCTGATATCTGTGTAGTATTTTGCATTATAGGTCTGTCAACTTACTTTGATTTACTTGGTACCAACTTTCTCTTGACCTTCACAACATCTTCKTTCTTAGGGAGAAAAAAGGAAAATAACTTTTTAAGGGCATCCCATWTGAGCAATCTTTAATCCTCCGATGCCGTTGAAAAACCTAGGAAAGTTAGGATCGCTCTAAACGTTCCTTCGCTTAGMAGGGGATTGAGTAGTTGTGAAKACYCGCTTTCTKTCCASAATCTGTTTTGAAACTCATGAGGTTAAAACGAAAAACTTTTATCCCTTCGTAATGAAACAGAAAGATGGTGATTTGTTAAAAGTTAAACCCAAAGATAGAAAGGATGCCAAGTAGTGACTTATTGACTGAAAATACAGAGGTCAAACAACTCGAGACTGACTCTTGTAGATAGTTTCGGGGATAATTTTCTTTGACTGACTGTTTTTAGATTGAGTGAATTATTTTAATTTTTTCAAAGATTATCAAACCAAGAAACAACTTTGTTATCTGTCAGTTTAGTTGATATTGCAGTTTGAAGAGCGTTACCTCGGTTTTATTCCTTTATAACATGTCTTTTGAGAAATCTCATCTTCACCTTTTCATTTTACTTTCTTTGCGCAATATGAAATTACTTTAGGTATCACCTGTTTATGCCGATTTATCTCTGACACAGACTTTCAGCTTACTCCTCCTACTTTCTTCGTATGCAGCTGGAATCCTGTAAAAGACGAATATGAATCTTATCCAAAATGTGTCGAAAGTTCATGAACGAAAAAGAAAATAAATATATATATATATATAAATGAAAATACATATATGTACACAAAATATATATATCAAAAATTTATTTATTTATTAAAACTTTTTTTTTTTTATTTTGGAATCTGGCGACTGTTATGTCATGTAATGCTTTAGATACCGCCCGTTGACAGGGGCGTGGAGGACTTCTCCGTCTATATTTTTCAGTAGGAAAGAATTTTTTCCTTCCGGAGTCGAGACCCTGAATGGTCCATACCAGAGGTGGTCAAATTTACTATGCTTCGATGCTTCCTCTTTTCTTGCATCCCATCTTAGCACTAAATCACCTAGAAGAAATTCCCTATCCTTTGCCTTGCGGTCGAACAATGATTTCATATCATCTTGGTACTTCTGCATCCTTTCATCAACTTCAACTCTATGTTGTTGAACCTCAATCAGCTAATTAATTCTCCTGGTTACATGATTGGGTTCTTCATTGTGATCCTGCCATAACTTCATCACTTGTAGTGCTAGGTTAATAGGTAGAACAACATATGTCCCATAGACCATTTGAAACGATGAAATGTCGATAGACCTTTTAGTGTTGATGCGTTTTTCCCATAATGTGTATTTTAAGTGCACATGCCAAGACCTTTCATTTTCATCTAGTACTTTCTTGATTATGTTTACTAGGCTCTTGTTAGATGATTCAGCCAATCCGTTCCCCTGGGGGTAATATGTTGTGGAATGGACAAGAACGATGTTATACCTCTGAAAAAACTAATCATAGCCATAGATTTAAAGGCCCGGGCATTGTCAGTAACTATCTTTCGGGGACAACCGAACCTTGACAAGATATTGTCCTCCAATAAATCGATTACCACCGAGTCTGTTTCCCTTTTGGTTGGAATGGCTTCCACCCACTTAGTAAAATAATCTGTAGCTATTAAGATCCACTTATGTTGAGCACTGGAATGTGGATTAATCTCCCCTATGAAGTCTATACCCCATTTTTGAAATGGGGCTTCATCTTTGACTGGAATTAGAGGCAGTGCAGGGAGCTTTTGTTTACCTGCAAATAGTTGACAAGGGTTGCAGGCACGCACTTTGGCATTGACGTCCGAGAAGAGTTTCGGCCAATAGTACCCAGCCCTCAAGATATTGTAAGTTGTAGCTCTCCATGAGTGATGCCCCCACAGACTCCCTTATAAAATTCATCTATAATGCACTGAGTTTCTGATTCAACTAAACAGACTAGCAGGAACCCAAGTGGATCCTTCCAATATAGTTGACTTTCGGCTATACAATATTTAACTGCATGGAGTTTTAAAGTTCTACATTTAGACGGTGATAGTTCATCTGGGAATTTTAGGTTCATCAAGTAAAACACTATGTCTCCGCACCAACCTGATGATAAGAACTTCTCTTCGATCTGGTTTGGACTTGTTTCTTCATCCAGTTCATTTAGGTCTGTGTCTCCGTCGCTTTCCTGCATGCAATTGATACCAAGGGCTCTGAAATTTGACTCCGATAAGAGTTTGTCTAGGCCTTTCCCTTTTATCAATTTGGTCGGTTTAACTTCCATATCGAATTCTTGGATTTTAGAAAGCAATATATCTTTCACAAAACTGGTAGGCACGTACGCGATAATTTTTTAATGTAGTACATAAGTTATGAATGCCTTTAGCGCTTTTACCATTGCGTACGCCTGTTTTTCTATTATGTCATACTTCAGTTCTGTGTCTCTAAGGCTCTTGCTAAAAAATGTGATCGGCCATTTGAATCCTTCTTTATCCTTTTGTAGGAGCACCGCGGCGATAGTATGTTCAGAGGCGAACGAGAAGATAAGAAAATCTTTCAGATAATCTGGGCTTGCTAACACAGGTGCCTCGCTTATGACTTTTTTAATATGAGCGAACGATGCTTTGGCCTTGGTTGTCCAATTTACTTCGTTGTCCTTATTCAATATTCCTGTGATCAATTTGACAATCTAAGCGAAATTGGGGATAAACCTTCGTAAAAAATTTATTGTTCCTAAGAAAGATTGAATCTCTTTTACATTTCTGGGGATACTTATAGTATCTATTGCTTCAATCCTCTTAGGATCAATCCTGATCCCAGAAGCTTACCTTCTCACATAGAGAAATGTGATTTCTTTGGGTTCAAAGATAGACCAAACCTGCGGCATTTTTCGAAAGTCTATTTCAGATGGATCAAGTGTTCTTCATCAGTTTTAGAGAAAACTGTCAAATCGTCGAGGTAAATGACTACGAACTTGTCTCTTTATCCTATGAAAGCGATGTCCATATCACACTGGAATGTAGCCCCTGCATTCATCAAACCAAATGACATTTTTTCATACATGAATGTACCCCAAGGTGTGGTGAAAGCAGTTTTTTACCTGTCTTGTTCGTTCATGGCGATTTGATTATAACCAAAGAAACCATCTATCATAGACATTCAGTTTGCTCCAACTTCCTTTTCAATCACAGGTAACAAAATGGGGTTAATTTGCCTAAGTTTTTGCCTAAACGGTTTGACCCCAGGCTTCAAAGGTATCTTGTGATCAATTATGGAAGTGTCATACGTTCTTAGCTCATCATAAGACCAAGAAAAAACATATTTGTACTGTCTGAGTAGGTGTCTGTACTTGACCTTTACTTTGGGAGGGAGGAAATTGGATATCTTTACTACCCTGGATTCTTTTTCAGTTCCTATATCACATTCCTCCACTTCTTTTGGTTGGGGCTGCAAAGTGGATTTCACAGGTACGTCATTCTAATCAAACAGTCTTTCTAAAGGAATCAAGCCTTTCAGAATCTGGTTTCTTTTAAGGACCAACATACGATGATCCACAATTTTTTCTCGGAAGGTTTCAGGATCTTCCCCCTCTTGCATGATCCACATCGAGTCATTTTGATTCTCTTGGTCTGCATGAGTTTCAGAGAACTCACCCACTGCTGCAAGAAATTTCTTAATTTGTTCGTCATCTTCAAAGACTTGCCAGCATCAGATATTGTCTGGTATATAGGGTTTGTATCCGATTTCAATGTGATACTTCAGTTTGAAGGTCATGGGAGGAGAGAAGGTTGAAGCTTCCTTTGCCAATGCATCAACATGTAGATTCTCTGCACGAGGGATAAAATGGACATTTACAGATGAGAACTTTTTTTCCATTTGATCCCAAACACAATTTTTGTACATTCTTAGTCTAGGATGCTTGGCTAGGTACTGTCAGTTTATTTGTTTGACTATTAATTTTGCATCACCATATACCTCCAAGTTACTTATATTTAGCTTTTTGGCAGCCTCTAATCCTAAGATCAACGCTTCATATTTGCATACGTTGTTAGTGTAATCTATGTCCCACTGCAGTCGGTAAGAGAAAGGAACAATGAATTTACCTTCGGGAGCCACTAAAAGCACTCCTGCACCTGCCCCTTCAGAAGATAAAGCACCATCAAAATACATTTTCCAGACTCTGGTGTTACACAGATCTTATGTCATTTGACTTGACTCTTCTTTCTTTATATCGATTTCCTCTAGACAACCATCCAAACCATCATCAAAAGACAAGATGTAATTTCCCAGATCTTGGTCCGCAATGTAAATAGGTAAGTTGTCTGGGTTTTGAGGGTCTCTGACTGTCTATGCTAATCTTGTTTCTCTGTACAACCGAGTGAACTGACCACTGAACATAGGGATTGTGGCATACGTCATGTCCAACTATAGAGAAACCCCCAACTTGGCTCCCCATGACCTAGATAACAACATGCCATACTTAGGGGGAATATCTGCGATAACCACATCCATCATGATACTCTTAATCGGGACCTGCGCCAAGATAACTACCAGATATTTTATCAACCCCATACATTTAACTCTTCTCGAGTCAAAAGAGTACATATTTCCATAAGGTCTTGTGATTTGGAGACCCAACTTGTCCATTATAAGCTTGGGCATAACATTATGGGAAGCTTCGGAGTCTAACATACAATTATGAAACAACTGATCATAGACATTCAGAGTGATATAAAAGGGAGAAATGGTGTCTTTGGCCCCTTCGAAATGGGGACCAAAAGTGATGTTAGGTCTATCATCTTCTAAGTTTATAACATCAGACTGGCTTTCTAGCTCAGAATTATTACTTTAGGAAGCATGAGATATTGTCAAAATGTTAAGGAATGAGCTAGCAAGTTAGTTGATACTACCATGAATCTAAAGAGGTGAAGTGGAATTCATGTAGGTGGTAGAAGTGTGTGGGATTGGAAGTCAGCAGAGTGAGTGGAGTATAACTAAAAGTGACTGAGCACCAGTGTAGAGAAGGAAAAAAAATGGAATAATTGTGAAAAAGAAAGGGTTTGTCGATTAGTAAGTTGTTTTTTTCCACTTAGTGGGATCACTTTGAGCTCGGGTTTTGTGAGTCTAGTTTTTCAGTACATGTTGAGTCTGAGAGAAAGTGCATAGAACATTGTAATGAATTATAGTGAGAATGTATGAGAGTGTAGTGTGTTTTTCTGATAAATGTTGAGTCTCGTTGTCCATGTATGTGACTGGTTGGATGAACATAATAAAGTTGTAGTGATTCATGTCCTTTCATGCGTTGATTATGTGTCCAATGAATGTATGTGTTATTGCTACATATTTGTAATTATTTAAGTATAATGTAATTTATTGTTTGACTATCAACCCGAATGGATTCCCTGTGTAATTACCCTTCATTACTGACACAAGACTAGATGGTCTCTATGATTCTCATGGCGTCTCGGGTGAGACCTTATTAAATCTTTGACTGAGGATTGATAATCTAACACCTTGGTGTTTTGTTGGTCAAATCTAGACAAACAATGAGTCATCAACCTCCTAATGTTTATAATTTCATGCACAAGATAAATCCAACAAAACTAGTAACATGTAAATAGAGATTTCATTTAGTTGACTTGACATCAATAAATAACCATTGTGATCATTTCTAAGTAAAGAAAATGGAGAAAACATTTCATTTTGTAGAGGATCTGTGTTGGAAAGACATGTGGGCTATAAATACTACATTTATGGATCACCCATGCCAAACATTGGTGGGATAATTGTTGTGTACAACATGTGGGATATTATTACAAAACCCACATGGGGGTATTTTATCAATGACATATAGGAGGATTATTTTCCTCTTATAAAATATGAATACTATTACAAAATATGGACAATCTTCCACGAAGCCAAAGATCATACTAAGTTGGAGTACATCAACACATTCATACCATCTATACAAAACCAGGTGCCAGGGGATTTGAGTGGCACTTAGTTTTAAAATACTAAAATGACATGTACAGATACATCCAAATAGAAATGGAGCCTCTAGAAATATTTCCACTAGGTCAAGTATCTTACCATTATTCCATCAATATTGGGAAAACATTTCAACAAAACGGTAAAATTGAGTTTAGGGTTGGAAATTAGTTGCATCACATGAAGGGTAAAGTTTTCCTTCATTACTCTAAAAAAGAAACCAAGTAAAAATAGGGAGCCTCAAGACAACCAATCAAAGCCACACAAAAATAAGAAGAATGGAAATTCAAAGAAGGACACAAGAAATTGGTGTGACCACAACAAAATTCCTTTTCACAACAATGGTGAATGTTGTACTAGACATGAGTTTTTGGTTGAGTTGAAATCCTTAAATTCTAATTCCACCTTGATGCCACATGATTCCATGGATAAGTGAAACCAACACATTGATGTGAAACCCAATGTTAATCTCACCAATAAAAACATCCAACCAAAGTAATGAAAGGATCCAAAGGAATATGAGTGACTCTTCCATTCACAAATGTGGGTGAAGATGACACTCCTACTATTCATGGTTGACAATGATAGTAGCATGAATATAATCTTTATATAGGTCATAAGAATATGAAGCTATGAATTATCTTGCACCCCCAACCACATACCATTGGTTGGTTGAGTTAAGGACTGCAAGTTTTAAACCTGTGAAGTAAAGCAATGCATATAGATTCTTAAGAAAAACATAATTTAATCAATGGCTCATACACAGAGTACACAAAGATTTTATATCGGAAACCCTCATATGGGAAAACCTTTCTTATATTCATTATATCGAATTTTACCATTTAGCATACAATATATATACAATGTTTTTAGGTATTCCATAGATACCAAAACCCTAATCCCTTAATTTGGGATTAATTTACAAAACTGCTAAAAATAGCAAAAACAACCCAAAAACAAATTTGGGGCGCTACCCTGGGCTACCACCCGTTGTCGAATGTTACACGTAACGAGGAGGGGATATCTTCCCCCCTCTTGGAAACCCCTAGGAAATATCTCGGCACACATGACACAGAGAGCACTACTAGAGGGATCGTCAGACACAGTTGTCATATCTGACGCGCCCACACACACACATGCAAAGAATATAACACCTATCTAGTGGTCCAGGGGATTATATAGTCAACAATCCAGCGTAGCAATGCCCATTGTTATTCTACACCAGGAGAACTTTTCTGTGCTCACAGACTTTATCAATGAATCTGCAACATTCTTCAAAGTGTCAACCTTTTCTAGAAACACCTTCTTTTCCTCGACCATGTCTCTCACAAAGTGATACTGAACATCAATATGCTTTGTCTTTGAATGACAAGTTGGGTTCTTTGTCAGGAATATTGCACTCTGACTGTCACAATCTAATATCATTGCTTGTTGTTCCAACCCAATACCTGAACACAATCTTTGTAACCATATTTCTTCCTTTCTTGCATGAGTGGCTGCCATGTATTCAATTTCTGTAGTTGAGAGTTCCACTACAACCTATCTTTTTCTCATCCAACTGATTGCTGCTCCAAATAGGTTAAACACATACACACTTGTAGATCTTCTATGATATAGATATCCAACCCAGTTTGCATCAACAAAGCCATGTATGTCCAACACTATGTCCAATCCTGGTCTTCCTTGGAAGCAAAATCCATAACTGGTAGTGCCACGAAGATACCTGAAGACCCTCTTTACTATTGTCCAATCATCCTTCCCTAGTTTTGACATATACGTGCTCAAAACTACCACTTCATGTGCAATGCCTGGTCTAGTACAGACCATTGCATACATCAAACTACCAATTGCACTGGCATATGGAACATGGGACATGTCCTCTTCTTCTTCCTGTGTCTTCGGACACTGATCTGCAGATAAATTTACACCTACAGGAATAGGAACCTTGACCGGTTTACTTCCATGCATATTAAACCTCTGCAATATCATCTCAACATATTTTCTTCATTCAACCAGAGTTTTCTATTTGCATGATCTCTTTTAATCTCCATTCCCATAATGAAGTTAGCAGCACCGAGATCCTTCATGTCAAATTTGGAGGATAGCTGCGATTTCACCTCCTTGATAACATCTATGTTATTTCCTACCAACAACATGTCATCAACATACAACACTACATGAATGAAGTGATTACCAACATGCTTGGAATATACACAGTGATTAGCCATGCTTCTTACAAATCCCAATCCAAGGATGTATGTGTCAAACTTTTGGTACCACATCCTAGGTTATTGCTTCAGACCATATAGTGACTTCTTTTGCTTACAGACTAGCTCTTTCTTTCCCTTCACTGCAAAGCCTTCTGGTTGTTTCATGTAGATTTCTTCTTC
>ML788104.1:523011-543982 GCA_009831015.1 Picea engelmannii
AGTTCCTTGCAAGCATCGTAGGAACAGGCCTGGGAGAGATTTTAACCAAGGGAAAGCTTGGAAGCTGGAGGATTCTCAAGAGGAAGAGAATCGACGACTTGTAAGTCCAGTGAAGTTTTGCGAAATCCCGAGGACCGTCAGATTGTGGAGGAGTTGCGCGGGAGATAACCCGTAAGCACAGGCGAGGAAGGATAAAGGTCCATCGGGCTTCGGTGGTTCGGCGTTCGGGGGTTGGCAAGGTAAGAGTTTTACACCTCGTGAAATCGCGAGTTGCGATCTCCCGATTCGACGGGAGCCGTCGATCCGAACGGGGACATGTGGCGCAAGATCCTGAGGAGTCGGGGTTCGGGGTTTTGCAAGGACTGTGACCTTGTGCATCAGGAGACGCGAATTCCCGAATCGCGATCTCCCGATAGAACGAGGGGAAGACAGGTGTCAAGGCGTTAGGCCTCACCAAGAGGTGTTGACAGGTGGCATCGTAAGTTCGAGGTTTGGCGAGGTGAGAGTTCATACCCCGTGAAAATCGCGAGTGGCGATTTCCCGATTCAACGGGAACCATTGATCAGGGCGAGGACAGGTGACGTGCGATCCTGAGAAGTCGGACTTCGGGGTTTCGGCGTTCGGCGTTTCAGGGTTTTCGACCACGAAGAAAAATTGTATCGTGGATTCGCGATCCGCGAAATCCCGAAGTGGCGTGGCAGTGTGGGACCTGAAGACTCTAGTGGAGTACAGGTGGCGATATACCGGAGTTCGAAGGCGGAAGAGCCAAGTCTGCATGTGCTATCGGAGTTTGGGGTTCGGGACTTTGTGGTGTCAAGGATTCGTGACATCGCATACTCCGATATCCCAATAGGGAAACCCCCAACGTGCGGGAGCGTTGACCGTTGACCCTCGGCATTCGGGGTTCGGGGATTTGATTTGCACGAGAACGTGCACACAGGGTTCGCGATAGCGCGAACGCCTATTTCCCGATTTGCGAAGGGGATATCGCCGAGGAGAGTCCTGTGGGTGACGAAGACTCCCGAGAGGAGTGTAAGAGTACTTAGACTCTTCGGGCCCGTGTGCGAAGAAGGTCCTGGTGGGGCAGCTTGCTCGGTGAGGGGCAGGTTGCGTCATTTTGGTAAATCCTAAATTCCTATCTTTGGGTGAAGCATGAAGAGTAGAAAGCATTGTGGAATAATTAAAGAACTATGGATTTAATTTGTGGTTGTTTTCTTAAATACATACTCCCTTTGTAGAGAAGATATTCATTATGCCAAGAGAACCCTGGAGAATCTTGAGATTTGTGTTTCGATTGTTGGATCAGGTGAGAAAGTTTGGGTTCTTGCAACCATTCCTCTTGAACATTCCTCTCGAACATTTTGAACACAATCTAGTACAATGAAGGAGAGTGAAAAGATGGATCCTTCTTCTTCATACTTCCTAGAAAGAGCATCAACAACTGGATTTTCTTTTTCCTTCTTGTAAATGATCTCATAATCATATCCAAATAGCTTGGTCACCCTTTTTTGTTTCTCTAGGGATGAAATTTGTTGTTCTAGAAAATACTTGAGACTCTAATGATCAATTTTAATTTAGAAGCATTTCCCAAATAGATAAGGATGCTAGATATCCACTGCATACAAAATAACCAACATTTCCTTTTCATAGGTGGATTGGCACAAACGTCTCTCCAAAATTTTATTTTCTAGTGAAAGATAAAGGTTGACATTATTGCATGAGGAATGCCCCAATTACCTTCCCTGAAGTATCACATTCCAGGACAAAATCCTTGGTGAAGTCAGGTAGTTCTAGGACATGAGTCATGCATATAGCCTCTTTCAAGGCATGGAAGGATTGATCCATTGTTGGACTCCAAGTAAAATAATTCATTTTAAGGAGAGAAGTAAGAGGTGCTACAATGTTTCCATAATTCTGAGAAAAATTGCGGTAATAGCCCATTAAACCTAGAAAACCACAAAATCTATTAATATTATTAGGTCGAGGCTAGCCTTGCATAGCTTCAATTTTCTTAGTATCCATCTGTACTCCATCCTTTCCGAAAATATGACCCAGGTTATCCAATTACGAGGCCCAAAGGCACACTTAGGATTTTTTGAGGAAATGCTTGTGATGAGAGAGTAGATGTAGAACTTGATCCACATGAGAAATATGGGATTGCCAAGTTTTACTATATATTAGAATATCATCAAATAAAACTAAAAAAAAAGATAGAGTAAAGGACAAAAAACATGATTCATGAAACTTTGAAAAGTGCAGGGAGAATTACATAGGCCAAAGGGCATGACCAAGAACTCATAGTGACCCTCGTGAATTATAAATGTAGTCTCAAGAACGTCTTCCTCTATCATACATATCTAGTGGTATCCAGAATGGAGATCAAGTTTGGTAAAGTATTGAGCACCACTCAATTCATCCAATAGGTCATTAATTATATGAATGGGAAATTTTTCTTTGATTGTGAGTTTTTTTAGGGCATGAAAATTGGGACACATATGCCAAGTGATTTCTTTCTTGAGTACAATGACCACATGAGAAGAATAGGGGTTTCTTCTATGATAGATAACACCTACTTCAAGAAATTATTGAACATTTTTCTCAATTTCATTCTTCTTGGAGAAGGGATGACGATAAGGGAGAACATTGGGAGGAAGACTGCCCGATACGAGAGGAATGGAATGATCATGGATGCCATGGAAAGGGGGAGACCAGGAGGAGTGGTAAAAATAGCTTAGTGTCAAGAGAGTATATATTGGAGGTAGGGATGCATAGAGCGTGTCTCAACTACTTTAATCGAATGTATTTGGGAAATAACACCAGACTAACCTTTGTTTAGGAGCTTTTCCATTCGATTGGAACTGATGATATCAGGGTATCCTATTGTGATGTCTTGGAAATTATATTGTTATCCCTCCTGTTGGAATTGCATGGTTAATTCCTTAAAATCCATGAGAATTAGGTCGAGAGTGATAATCATTCCACATCGAGAAAAAAGTCACAACCGCCCATTTCAATAGAAAACATATGAGATTTCACGTCGTACTGATCAATTTGGAGTCACACATTTTCACAATGTCCCCCATATTTCATGGAAATTCCATTGGCAATCATGATTTGAAAATGATTGACTACATGGATACAACAATTGATTTCTTGGTAAATATGGCGATGAATAAAATTAGGGGTGACGCCCCTCTCAATGAGGATGATGAATTTCCTATGCTTAATGTAACCAATTAACTTAAGGGTTTGGTGAGTAGAGAATCCGATGAGGGCATTCAGTGAAATTATCAGTTCAACTTCTGGTGGATCAGAGGGTGAAGTAATACCACTTGGTTGGGGTTTCTCTTCCATAGGGGAAACATATTCCACCTCTTAAGAAACATCCTCAGGCATGGACATAAAAATATTATATTCCTTATGCTTATGCCCTCGAAAATATTTTTCATCACAATTATAGCAAAGAACCTTGAGTTCGCGTTCATTTATTTATGCACAGATTAATTTTTGGATCTTGAGGGGAGTGGTAGTAGGGGCATGATTGTTGGGTTTAGGGTGAGGAAGAAAAGAGGGTTTTCTTGTTTGCGAGGAGAGAATGTCTAGTTATTTCTTGTCTCATTTAATAACTTCCAACCAAGTATGTGGGCAAGCCATGAGGACGTGGGCATGGATTTCATCCTTTATGCCACTAATAAATAATTCCCGTAAGAAGGCATATGACATTCCCTCCATTATGAAATCCAAGTTCTCAAAGGTGGTGATAAAGTATTACACTATGCCACACTGTTTCAACTTGTTCAAATGACCAGAATGGTGGGTTTCTATGTTAAATCATTCATAATGATTTGCAACAAATTGTGTCCAAGCAACATACCCTTAAAGTGAATTTATATGTCATTGCCACTATTCCTAGAATTATGGATCCATATATATGATACTATAACGATGTTTTTCCAACTCATAATTACTACCATGCAAAGAGAAATAATGTTCCATTTGAGTGACCTATCTCATGGGATCCAAGCCATAACTTTTCAACTCAATTCTGGGAAGGCATAGGTCACGATGAAGAGGCTTGGAATGAGGGCCTTGGAAATGGGAAGATTTGGTGTATTCATGATAGTAAGGTTTCTCAGAATGGGTAGGTTTTAGGGAGGATATCATCAATTGGTTGAGTGTGCCTTTGATGTTTTTGTGGGTGACACATTGGTCTTGGAGGGTATGAACAAAGGAATTGTGCTTTCTAATTTTGTAATCAAGGGTCTTGATGTCCTCATTATTTTGTATGTTGTACACACTAAAGTAATTGAGTTCTTGGTTGTGGGTGGTTTCCATTTGGCAATAGGAAAAAATGGGTAGGCGAGTCCACATCGAAAAAAAGGTTAGAGGGGAGGGGTGTCATGATGGACGAAGCAAAGAGAGGAATTGAATGGGATAGGTGGAAAATAAGGGTGATGGGAAGGGTGGATGGGACCATATAAAAAAGTATTACAATTGATAGGTACCATGATGATCGGGGATAAAAGGATAATATAATGGGATAGGTCCCAAATAAGGGTTCCAAGAAAAGGGGTGTCCACAGAAAAAAAAGAAAAAAGAAAAAAAGTATTAAAAATGAAAGGTACCATGATGATGAGGGTGAAGAGAGGAATATTATGGGATAGTTCCCGAATAAGAGTCCCAGTGGGTCCAATATACTATTTTTTTTACTCCTACAGAGTTATACTCCGACCCAAAGAATATTGTGGTGACAAATTTCCTAAATTGTTAACATAAAAAAATGTGTAGGAATTTCACAACCATAATGTAGGAGGCATGGTTGCCCGAAAATATATCTTGTCTATTCCTTTTCTATTATGTTCCTTCCCCAAGGGTTAGGGTTGTAAGGTTTCCTACAGACAAGGGTTTTCCTTATGTTATAACTCTTTGACATACATGTGGGGTCAAAATATACTACTCAACCCAATATCTCAGAGAACCAACTAAGGAGACTTGACCGTAACCTTAGCCATACTACCCGATTACCTAGGTACTAGAGAGTATCTTCCATAGTGTTGTTCTCAGTATCACTATAGCAACCAAGAGGTTGATTGGCTAATCTAAAGCTGGTTTTAGAAGATGTAGGGGACTCTCGATACACCTAATGGTACATGGGAGTGATGGTCGTGTATAGATTCTATCTTTATACAATACTACTTGAAGGGGTACGAACAAGGGTTATAGAGGTTTCCAATGAGGTAAAACATTTGTTTCGAGTAATCCCATGAAACCTTTTGTATTTATTGCATGTAGTCCTCCCCAACCCCATTTTTACCCACGTAACGACTAATCTATTTTCTTTAAAGACGTTGATAGTACACATCTCTACCTTGGAAACAAATTCCCATAATTTATGTAGAGGAAAGCATTTTGATACCACTTGTTAGATACCAGATGTATTATAGTAAGAATAAACACAAATAAATTACAAAAAATACCAACAGAATAAATAAAGATAGAGAACCAAAACAAAAAGAATGATATATATATTGATGTAAATCCAAGTCCACTTGCCTCTTTGAGGGGGAAACCTCCAACAGAGAAAATCTCTATTACAATAATTCTTAAGAAAAGACTTTCCCATGACTTCTACTTCTATTTATACTAATTCTATTTTCTAAAGAGCATTCTAGAGGAAGTTCTTTCTAGAATCAAAATCTTCTATTAAGTCTTATTACATTTGACTTGTTCACATTATTATATAGGACTTATTTACTAATTTAGTCCTTTATTACATAGAAAATATATTATTATACCTATTTGAGGGGTTAGAGAGGTTAGATCCCTAGCAACATGTGCCTTCCTTGATGAGTATTGTTTCTCTAGGTGGTATGGATGGACATACACAACAACCTTATCTTTCAATTATGCTTTCTTCGACTCTTCAACATGTGGTGCATTAGCTTCTCCTTCCTGTTTAAGCTCTTCCCCCCTTTTTTTTTCTTCAAATGCTTCTATAGGTTCTTTTTCTTATTCAACCCTGGACTCATCATCTAATGTGTCATGAGGTGCTACAAGTACTTATTCATGGATCTCCTTGGGCCCTCTCTGTTTAGTAAGAGAAATATCCTTCAATTTAATTTTGTTGTTCTTGTACCACAATTTCATAAACTTCTTTTGCACATTAATATTAATAGTATAGACTGAGTCTATCCACAAATATCTCGAAATTATATTCACTCCATTCATATATATAAAATAAAAATATGAATGCAACATGTATTTATCCATGGTAATATTTAAATATTTAAAAATTTGAATATGTTCACCTTCAACTTATGTGCTTTGAATATTCTTTTCAAGAACTCGTAATCTTTTAGCCAATTTAATATTGATGAATTATGCATACAACTTGGGTTAATAGAAAAAAAAAACTTTCTCTTGTTGAATACATTCATGAACTTGTAATATAGGGTTTCCATAGGAAAATAACCCTTGATGCGTTCTCTATATTTACTCTTGGCATGAGACCACTTGTCTAAAAGGAATTTTTCATATGCTTCATCAAAAAGTGCCCTTGTCATGGCAAGGTCCAATGATTCCCACTATATGGACGCATATTCTTTGAAACCAAAGGGTAACTTAACCTTACAACCCCTTTTCCATATTAAATTTTTAGATTATATGAATTCTTCAATGATAGGGCCATCCTCTTTTCCAATGAAATACATATTTCTATGAAAACCCCAAAAGATAGAGCTAGGGTTTGTAAGAAAGATCACTTACTTTGCAATGGATCTGTTTGATGTTTCTACAACTATACTTCCTCGGTTGGCTATTATGACCACAATTATGAAATTCCCCAGTCAAGATGCATTTAATGGTACTAGTTTCACTAAAATGTGAGCACTCTAGACAAGAATATCTAATTTTCAAATCATATAGTTATCCTCGAAAAACCCTGAAAAAATTATTGATTTTAAAATGTTGATAACTTCACTTCTCGGACTTCATTTCAAATGATTTTTTTTTTAAAATTGGGTTATTTTACAAGAGGAATTCAAATACTTTATTGGTTTCTACAAATTGTTCTCACAAAGTTTTAGAATTGAATCTAGAGTGATCCCCCTTCTTTTTCCTTTGAAAAAATCCACAAAAAAATATCTTCCTTTCTTTGGTTGAAGAAAGATCTCTCATACCACTTGTTATGTTCTTTAGATTTGAATTTAAAATATAAAAGAATCCTTAACTTCAACAATAAACCAAAACATTCACATAAAATAATCAACACAAGAATGATATAAAATCCTTGAGGTAGGGAAACACCATAGATTAATCTTTATGGAAGGATATTGCTCCTCAAGAAATACTTGATACATTCAAAATATTCTTCACTATGCTCGGATACATTTCTTACACTTCTTTATATAACATTTTTTTATCTGCTATGAACACTCTAGAGAAGGAATATTCTAGTAGGTGGAACCTTTTAGTAAACCTTCTCACCTTTATTGTGTTCACACTATTACATTGGCCTTATTTACTAAAATTGGCTTCCATACATAACAATACATTACTACCAAACTATACTACATTCCATCTCTCTTTGCATGTTTCGTGCTTGAAACATGAGAAGAAACCATAGAATATGATTGATTGAGAAATGTAGCCAATTGGTACCGAGCACGAGTATCCATCCAACCTAATGGAATGTGAACATGATGTCCAATGACTACCTTTCTACCTTGATTTTGATTCTTCTCGCTCCTTTGGTTCCATGGGATTGTTTCTCTTCTCTGATAGTGTCCTGCAATTTTGGTAGTTTTCTATGTATTTCTTGATCGATGCCCCTTTTGGTGACATGTTGTTCCATAAGAAGTTTGTTGATGTTCATGCCCCTATCTTGATCACTGATGTTTCTCTATGCGGTATGGATGGTGTTATAGATCAACCTTAGTGTTTGGTTCTGCTTTCTGTGGCTCTACAAGGCTTGTTGTCTTCTTCTTGTTGTTTATGCTATTCCCTTTACTTTTCTTCAAATGCTTCTATAGTTTTGTTTTTCTTATTCAACCATGGACTCATCATCTTGTACCACAACTTCATAAACTTCTTTTGCACATTAATATTACTTGAATCGACTGATTCCATCTATGCATATCCCAAAACAATATCCATATCTTGCATATCTATAGCATAAAAATATGAATGCAACATGTATTTATCCGTGATTATCTTTAAATCTTAAAAATATTGAATATTTTCACCTTGGACCTATGTGCTTTGAATATTATTTGCAAGAACTTGTAATCTTTTAGCCAATTTAATATTGATGAATTATGCATGCAATTAGGGTTAATATAATCAATAATTTTCTCTTGTTGAATATATTCATGAACTTGTAATATAGGGTTGTTATATGAAAATAAAGCCTTTGATTTCTCTATCTTTACTCTTGGCATGAGACCACTTGTCTAAAATGATTTTTTCATATGCTTCATGAGAAAGTACCTTGGGTCCAATGACTCCCACGATATGCCCACATCTTTTTTGAAACCAAAGGGTAACATAACCTTCCAACCGATTTTCCATATCAACTTTTCAGATTATATGAATTCTTCAATACTAGGGCCATCATCTTTTCCAATAAAATATATCTTACTATGAAAACACCAAAAATAGAGTTAGGGTTTGTAAAAAAAATCACTCATTTTGCAAGGATCTCTTTGAGGTTGTTGTGGCTATAATTCTTAGATTAGCTATTATGACCATAATTATAAAATTCCATAGTCAATATGCATCTAATGGCACTAGTTTCAATGAAATTTGAACACTCTACCCATATATATCTAATTTGCAAGTTTCGGAGAGGAATTGAAGTACCCAACTAGTTTCTACAAATTTTGCTCAAAAAAGTTTCATAATTGAATTTAAAGTGCTCAACCTCATTTTTCCTTCGAAAATATGTGCAAAAAGAAAAATAAAATTGTTTTTTAGTTAAATAAAGAGCTTTCTGAATTAAAAAAATATAAAAGATCAATCCCATTTCAACAATAAATCAAAGCATTCACTTAAAATAATCATGAGAAGAATTAGATAAAACCATATAGAACTTTTTAGATAAGTTAACACCATATATCAATCCTTATATAAAGATAATACTCCATATTCTTCATTTACAATATTCTTCATTATGATCCAATATTCTTATAATGTGACTACGTACATAACAATTTTCATCCAATACATTTCTTATAATGTGCCTACATACATAACAATTTTGATCCAATACATTTCTTATAATGTGCCTACATACATAACAATTTCTTATAATGTGCCTCCATACATAACAATATCTAACTAAAAGCACCATTTTTTTTAAAATTTAATTCAATAATAAATAAACCCGAGCTTATTGTTTATTGAGAAGACGTTGAAGTTTCCTGTGAACGTGTATTTAGCAATATAAGTCGGGGTTGGAGATGACATACTCCTCAATTTTCTTGAACATGGCATCGTCCATTTTCTTAATCTTTTCTACTCTGGCTTCCCCGTCCGGAGCACCAGGGAGAGTTTCGTAGTTGCAGATCCACGAAAGCACACATCCCCCTTCTTCATTGTCAACGAACTTGAGTTCAAAGTTCAAGGCACTCAGCTTCTTACCAGCGGTGTAGTTGAGCAGCCTGACGGTGCCCACTTCTCTTCCATTTCCCTGAAGCACGGTGACAGAAGATATGTTAAATTCCTGTAAAGTCTTTGGGTAGAGGTTGTGCCCGTCTTTCACCATGGAATTCCACAGTCGCTTTGTATCGACCTGAGACACATATTCGGTTGTTACCGTCCCTGCCACCATCTTCCACTCCTTTTGTGTAAGTATATATATTTATATACTTCAACACTTTGATCAAAATAAAGGAGAAGCTGTTCTAGTCTGAACTAGAGATCTAAGACAAGTAATACTTCAAGACTTTGATCAAAATAAATGAGAAGCTGTTCTAATCTGAACTAGAGATCTAAGATCAGTAATACTTCAACACTTTGATCAAAATAAAGGAGAAGCTGTTATAATCTGAACTAGATGTCTAATATCAGTAAGAACAAAAGGATATTTATAAACTGGGTTAATCAGTGGACAACATGGTAAGCATATTTTATTTTAAATGAGTGGAGAATAGAGTGAGATTATTTTTTGTCAGCGGACAACATGGTAAGCTCATTTTTTTTAAATGAGTGGAGAATAGAGTGAGATTATTTTTTGTCAGCCTAAAATTTTATTTTGATACTCAATTTATTTTTAAAGTAGCTGAAAATTTTTGAAGATAAAAATATTGTCAAAATTAATATTAACTAGCACAGCCACAATTATATGGTTGATGAACGTCTAAAGATATAATTAATTTACAAACCCTAGTATAAACCCTAGCATAAATCCTAGTTAGGGTTTGTAAATGAAATATGCTATTGGTCTTCAAATTCATTGTAGCAAAATGATTAATAGGAGATCTAACTAGTTATTAGCAAAATTATTAATACCAGAGTTTGGCCGAAATGTAAAAATGAATAGTGAAGTAAATTTCTAATCACAAGAAAGTTTTCTAATTACATGAAGTGGCAATCAGATGGTTATTTCTTAATCATATTAAGTAAATGTTAAAAAGTGAACAAGTTAACTGATGCATTCAAAAATGCTAAAAAGTTTTTTTTTTTTTTAAGTAAGAAGTATTATATATTAAAGGCCTTCCAAAACCAAAGTAGAGTCTCAAAATATAGAAATAGCCATACTGTAGTTACTAGACTGCCCCACCAGAGGGGAAACCAGTCCAGCCAAGAGGGGAGTCAATCATAAGTGGTGTAATAATCTAAGAAAATTAGTTTCAGACAGACTGGTCACCAGTTAAAAAGAAAAGAAGCTAACAAGACCTAAAATACCACTATGGGCCTAGACATCTGGCGAATAACCTGGCCAGGTGGCGTGGAAGTCCTTGGTTCAAGGTTCCTCCTCGACATACGTCACTTGGTCAGCCCATTGCACTTCATCTTCCACATTGCTCGCAGTTCTATCGGCACCTGTCAAAGTATCCTGCAGCGGTCGCCGTGTTGTGTCCACCTCCACGGCCATGTCCTCGTGCTTGGCCTGCTCCAGCCCATTCTCTGCGGATCATTGCACCTTGGCATTTCCTCCACTGGCAGCTGCACAGGGTTCCTCCACTGAAGCCGCCCCTGTTGGGTCAGAGGGGAAAGCCTCTTGAAGGGAGGAAAGAAGCTAAAGAAGGACCGCTACCTTTCCATCCGTGGCTTGCAGGCAAAATTGAAGGTCCTCCACCCCCTGACGGAGTTCAAAGACCAAACCATAAAGGATGGCCAATCTTTCTCTTAGCTGCGTATCGTAGAAGGAGTCAGAGGACTGGTTCTCAGAGTTCCAAGGATTACGAGGAGGAGGAGGCTCGTCTCTGGTTTTCCTTAAAGAATCAAAAACTGGTAAAGGGGTCGGCTCAACCGTTGGAGGGGCAAGAAGGGGACACGAGGCGGAGCTCGGCATCCGTGGGATGATTGCTATACAATTAAACTGCGAAACAGGCGGAGAGGGAGAAGGAGAAATAAAAGGCTCGGGCTGGAGGGAAGGGGAGGAGCAGATGGAGGGTGAGTCAGGGGGCGAGACAGAAGGCCGGTGAGGTTTCTATGGAGAGCCTCTCCGCGGCCTCCCCCTTGGGCATGGCATGAGGTGCTTCTTGTGACTGTCAAAAGAAACTAGGTGCACTAAGCAGAGGTAGAATGCCTGGAGACGAGTAGGGGATGAAGAAAGCATGAAGGTTCGAGAAGAATCAGGCCATGGCAGCGAAGGGGGGAGCCCTTCAGAGCGCAAGCAGAGACGAGGGGCACACACCAACAACCAAGCCATGAAATGACGTGCATAAGGAGAGGGAAGCTGCATAAATGAGCTTCTACGACGTCATAGGAGCAATTTAATGCAGGAGTAGGGTGGCGGTCGGTGGCACGAGCCCGTCACATGGCTCCATGCCCCGGTGGTCGATTCCTACCTCCGCTATACGCCAAGTGTTCCGCACTAGCACCCCATCCGGGGGAGTGTCCACCGTTCCAGCTTTGCGGATACATTGTTGGAGAATAGGGTGATCAGGATCTAAGGCTGAGCTGCATAGGAGTTCTGGTCCACTCCAATTGGTACCCATATTAGCCAGTTCATCCGCAACTTGATTCGCTTTCCTCCTGATGTGAGCAGGTATGACAGCCTGATTTGGTTGCAGTAAATCTGTGATTATCTGTAGCCCGTGTGATAGTCTCCAGCTAGGCGACATTCTGTCCAGGTTCACTCCATTTAAAATTCTACGCAGTAGATTGATGATCACTTGAGAGTCCCCCTCGACTATTAGCTTGGTGAAATTGTTTTTGATGGCTAATTGCAGTCCTCTGATAAGTCCCCAAAGTTCTGTTGCATTGTTCGTGGAATGACCGAGGGAGCCTGCGCTTATGAGAAGGATGTGCCCATGATGGTTGCAGAAGACTACCCCATAGCCTGCTACGCCTGGATTTCCCTTAGAGGCTCCGCCAAAATTGAGCTTGNAGAAGGGGGGGAAAGAGAAGAGGGGGGGAGAGCATGAAGAGAAGGAAGAGGAGTCCGATGCCGAAGGACGGGGAGTTCAGAGGGAGTGCTGATCAAGTCTTCGTCGGACCACTATTGAAGGTTGAGAGTTTCCATGATGTTGAGATGGCATTGATGCCAGCATTATTGCCAAGGGAGGGAGATACTTCTGAAAATTCTTATGTTCCTTTCTTTCCAAGTTTGCCAAAGGATGAAGCCTGGAAGAAGTTGCCAAATACGATTGAGAAGGGGGGATTGGAAAGACTGGTCCCTCCAGTTTGTAATGGTATCAATGATGCTATCTTTGTGGCGGTCTGAGGTGTGCATGATAAGCGCCGCTTGATCCCAGATTTGAGCAGTATAAGGGCAAGAATTGAGGAGATGGTTCAAGGTTTCCTTGGCCTCTCCACAAAGTATGCATATAGAGGGCCCAACAAAACCCATTTTCGAGAGGTTATCCCAGGTGAGGATGATTGAATGGGAGACAAGCCAAAGGAAGAGGGTGATTTTGGGCCAGTGTTTAAGACTCCAGATTTTGTGCCAAAATTTTCTAGCAAGGAGGGGGTCTATTTGAGTTTTGATTTGGTAGGCTTCTCGAGTGCTGTAGGTGCCATGTGTCCTGTACCCCCACCGAAGGATATCCTCTCGTACAATTTTGGGAATTTTTCGTTTGGCCAATTCTTCTTGCCAAGGTGTTAGGTCCACATGCGCCTCCAGATTAATGCGTTCCCTGTCCAAGTAACAACTGCGCTAGGTGTCTTCCAGGGAATTGTCCTGCCAATAGTCAGCTACTCTTGTTAGGCCTGCCCATGTAGATTGGGTACAAATTTCTCTAGCCCAGTCCTCAGTGTCCAAAACTAGCCATTGTTGCCAGGAATCTTTCCAGAAAATAGCAGTTTCCCCATTTTCGATTTCCCAGAAGGCATGTCGAGTCACCAGCTGTCTGTTCTGCTTGGTCGTTGTCCAAATTAAGGAGCCTGGGTTGTCCCCATTCCATCGAATTAGGTTCTTCTCTGCCACATTTGGAGCTTATTTCTTCCTCCAAAGTCTGGCCCAGAGATCCTTGGGGTTTTTTAACCATCGCCACCAAATTTTGGCACTTAGAACCTTGTTCATTATGAAGGGATCTCGTAATCCCAAGCCACCTTGCTCCTTGGGTTGACAGAGTTTGTCCCAACTGACTAGCGTTATTTTCTTCCCTGAGTTGAGGCCTTGCTAAATGAAGTTTCTTTGTAAGCTTTTGATGGTTGTGAGAATGAACTTCAGGGCAGCCAGCGCTGAAAAGGTGTATATCGGAAGGGCCTGAAGAATAGCTTGGAGAAGAGTAAGACGACTGGGAAGGTTTAAGACTCTGAAGGTCTAGGAAGAAAGCCTCTTAGTAAAGGAGGATAAAAGATGTTCCCAAGAGGAGTTCCGGAGGGCATTGTCAATCAAGGGAATGCCAAGGTATTTGGATGGAAGGGAGCTTCTGTTGAAACCTAGGATATCAGAGATATGGCGCTGGATCGAAGGGGGCGTATTGAAAAAGAATATTTGGGATTTATCCTTGTTACAGTCCAGACCTGAGGCATCTGAGAAGGTTTGGAGGATCGCCAGGAGAGATTTGGCTTTGTGGATAGTTGGGCTTCCCATCAAAAGAGTGTCGTCCACAAATTGGTTGTGCGAGATAGGGGGGGAAATGCCATGCAAGGGGAGACCTATCAGAAGGTTGTTTTCGACTGTTGCATGGATGGAATGACTAAGAACTTCAGCCAAGATGATGAAGAGGATAGGGGAGAGGGGATCTCCCTGTCTAATTCCTCTTGAGGGGGAGAAGGGTCACGAGGGAACACCATTGATGAGAAGAGAGAAGAAATCCAAGGAAGTTAGATTCAGAATCCAAGTCACCCAGCGCTAATCAAAACCAAAATCTAGGAGCATTTCTCGCATGTATTCCCAACTTATCTTGTCAAAGGCTTTAGAGAGGTCTAATTTGAGGAGCATACCTGGTGTTTTGGTCTTCTACAGAGAGTGAATCACTTCATGGGCTAGGATGACGTTATCCAGGATTTGTCTGCCCTCAACATAACCTGATTGCTCCGGGGATATGATTGTCGGTAAGATAGGTTTGAGTCTCCTGGCTATCACTTTTGTAAGGAGTTTGTAGATGGAATTACATAGAGCTATGGGCCTGAACTGCTTGGGATGATGTGCCTGCCCCTCATTGGGTACTAAGGTGAGGAAAGTAGCATTGAGGGCCTGGAGGACCTGTCCAGTGGCTCTAGAGTCTTCCATAATTTCCCAAACCTCTGTCCTGATCATCGGCCAACAATGGTGGAAAAAATCGTTGGTGAAGCCATTGGGTCTAGGAGCCTTGCATTTAGGGGTGTCCTGAAGTGCTTAGTCCACTTCCTCGATTGTGAAGGGCCGGAGCGGTGCTGATTTTTTCTCCTGGGTAATGAGGGGGGGCACATGCCACGTAACCTTATTGATGGCCTCATGTATATCCCAGAGGGGTTCTGTAAGGAGGTCTTGATAATAGTCTATCAGGGTTGTTTCCATGTCTTCATGGGAATGAATGGTTTCCCCGTCATCTGAGATGAGATGCGTGATCTTATTAGAGTGTCGTCTTTGGATGACAGTTCTGTGAAAGAATTTGGTATTGCGTTCCCCTTCCTTGAGCCATTGGATGCGCGATTTCTATTTCCATAAGATCTCTTCTTGTCTTTTCCTAGCCTCGAGCTATTGATTTACTTTTACTTCCTGGGATTTTAGCTCATTTGTTAACCCCTGCATTCTGATTTGATTTTGAATCTCGCCCATTTGTTCTGACAGCTGCTTTTGAGAGTCGAAGATATTGCCAAAGTTATGCTTATTCCAGAGTTTGAGAGTTTGTTTGAGGTTCTTTAACTTTTGTTGGAATCTGTACATTTTGGAGCCGCGAGGGATCTCTGCCTCCCTCCACCAATCCTGGATATTTTCTTGGAAGTCGGGATGGTCAAGCCAGAACTATTCAAACCTGAAGGGTTTCTTACTAGGTGTGGCTGAGACATCCAACCATAACTGTATAGGCCAGTGATCCGAGCCAGATAAATTCAAGATAGTAGCTTCCATTAGAGTACCTTGCATCATAAGGGAGTTAGAGATGAGGAATCGATCTAGTTTGCAAGCGATTTGGTGTATTCCAGTCCTTCTGTTTGTCCAAGTGTAAATGCCATTGTTGGCCTCCAAGTCGATAAGGTGAAGATTGTCTATGAGGCTATTGAAGTCGCTGGAATCCCGATCCAGTCGTCTTGATCCTCCTTTTTTTTCCTCCAGGTTGCGAATGATATTGAAATCTCCACCAACAGTCCATTTTTTATATTGTATTAGACTGGATAAGTAATTCAGGCTTCTGAGGAAGGCCTTCTTATCCCTTGGGCTAGCCGGGCCATAGACATTGGTTAGGTGTCCAGGCTTGTTTGAGCCTATGAGCCTATAATCTGTTGTGATGGACCATCTGGTGGTGAGGAAGTTTTCCAACAGCACTACGTTGGTGTTCCATTGAATAGCCAATCCTCCGGCTGTGCCTGTGGCGTCGGTTGAAGTCGCTTCCCCTTGCTTCCAACAGTAGGGAAGTAGCCTGTCAATGTCTTCTGAAGTGCATTTTGTTTCCTGCAAAAGTACTATGTCTGGTTTTTCCGCTAAGATCAAATCCCGTAGCATTTTTTGCTTGCTACATCCATTGAGGCCTCTGATATTCCATGAGATGATCTTCATGATGACGGGGGGGTAGGGAGAGGAGGGAAGTTGTCCGAGATCAGGTGGATTTGTCCTGAGTTTACCATAAAGTGGTCTATTTCTTGTATGAGATTATTAGTGGATTTCCTCCCTCTTTTCTTTTCGTCTTTCTGAGTTTTATTTGGGTTTTTTGACTGACTACCCTGGATTCCCAGAGCTTTGCTAGCTCGAGCTGAGGACCCAGATGAAGAGTTGAGAAAGGCCTTGTGCACCTTCTGTAATTGATCCCTGGGTATAATGTAAAGTTTTTTATGCCTGTAGGCATGCTCGAGGTGCTCCAGATCCACCCCGGCTAGATCTTGCTCCTCCAGCTCCATTTCCACATCCCTGTCCTCTATCTCCAACAAGTCTTGCGGGTCCTGAGCCATGTCTAGGGGAGGGAGATCTAAATCCTTACCCTATGGGGGCCGTTCAGTTATTTGGCTTGTGGACTGAGGTCCATTATCCGGAAGTGGTACATTTGGGTTCGTAAGGGGTGTGGGGTTTTCTGGTTGATCTTGTAGAATTGCAAACTTATTACTAGTTGAGGGATCTTTACTTACTTGGGTTGGTTGCTTTCTTCCTCCTTGTCATCTTTTTCCTGCTGGTTGTGCAAAGTTGTCCTTGTCTTTGCCGCTTTCTGGGTTCCCTTCTTTGTGAGCAGTATTGAGAGGGCACTCTCTAAAAAGATGACCGTGTTCGTGGAATTTCCTGCATCAGAATGGAATGTGTTCATAGTCGATGGTTTGGGACCAGCCCTCATCATGATATTCCAGTATGATGGATCCTGGGAGCGGCTTGGCTATGTTCAGGTACACACAGATTCACGCATAAGAAGTGTAGCGTCGTTGCTTGGTGGCTTCGGAAGACTTAACATAGATGCCAATGGTGTTTCCTATGCCGGCCAAGACCTCTTCCAGCCAGAATTCCTGGGGAAGAGAGTACAATCTAATCCATACCGACACATGGGCAAAGTCTTCCTTCTCAGGGCTGAACTTCTCTGTCCAGAATCTTAAAAAGAGTCTTGCCAAGTTGTAGAAGTACGACCCCCCATCAAAGATGTGATTGCGATCCTCAAGGTTGTGGAGGATGATTGTGTAGAACCCCTTGGAACCCAACTATAGCTCACAGTGACCTTTTGGTTTCCACCAATATTGTATCCATTTGACCAAATTGCACTCAGAAGGCCAGAGCTCTAGGAATTTTCCCACCAGGGCATAGCCTCTCATGTATTGCTTTTGCTCTTCTATGCGTGGTGAGCTAATAACGTATTTTGGGGCCTGTGGCGCTTGTGGGATTCATTTACCTGGCATCCATGGAGTTGATGCAGTAGCGTGGATAGTCTCTTTCTCTGGATCTATGTCCATCTCTCGATCCTTGAAGGTTCCTTCCGCTAGAAGCTTTGAGTGTAAATCTGGTGGCGGTTCAAAGGTCGGTCGTTTCATTCCTTCTGCAGAGTTTCCATTCGCCGTGGCTTGGCTATAGGAGATGCTATTCGGCTCCCCCTCTCTGCGAGACATGAGCCCCAGCGGGGCAGGCGTTGTGGTAGCACAGTTCAAAGCGACTGAAAAACCCTAAACCCTTGGCTCAGAGCGATTCCTCAAAAGTGCTAAAAAGTTATGAACATGAAATCTCATTCATTGATTTTGAAGAACAGCCAATTAAATATGCCAACATATTCAATTGAAATTTATGGTTAAAAGATCATTAAATATGCTCATTTTCAATTGTTGTAATCATTTAAGAGTAATAATGTACAACTATAAAATTTTATATAAAATTTAATTAAAAAAAACTAAATTTATCCGTTCCATTGACATTTCAAAAAGATTCGTTTAGTTAATAACTTAGGATATTCTGCAAAATCTGTGAATTTGAGATTAGGTCAGGGCAAGAGGAGTCAGATAAACATGAATTAGGTGCAATTGATTGCCAGGTCTCTTTCCAAAGTCGATTTAAGTAATGTAAATCGGTGGTACCTTGGAGGTCAATGCTCGTGTTCTTGATGTTGAGCATATCTGGCCCTGCCCAGATTCGGTGATGGCAAGAGGAGTCAGATAAATCTGAATTCGATGAAATTGACTGCCAGGTCTTTTTCCGAATTCAATTTAAGTAATGTGGTACCTGCGAGGTCAATGCTCGTTTTCTTGATGTTGGGCATATCTGGCCCTGCCCAGAGCAGATTCGGCGCTGGCAAGAGGAGCCAGATAAACCTGAATTCGGTGAAATTGACTGGCAGGTCTGTTTCCAAATTCAATGTAAGTAATGTGGTACCTCAGAGGTCAATGCTCGTTTTCTTGATCTTGGGCATATTTGGCCCTGCCCAGATTATTTCATGGCAACAGGAATCAGACAAACCTGAATTCAGTGAAATTGACTGGCAGGTCTCTTTCCAAATTCAATTTAAGTAATGTGGTATCTGCGAGGTTAATGCTCGTTTTCTCGATCTTGGGCATATCTGGCCCGGCGTGCCATTGTTGACTCCCAAGCTGGTCTCTATTGGCTTGTTAAAAAAATGAGTGACGACAATCTCCCACTCTCTTTCATGGCTTTAAAAAACAGGAATGAATGCATTCGTCACATTGTGATTGCTGTATATTTTCATCTAATCTAGTTAATAACACAGTTAATGAGGAAAAACTATGAAAATTGAGAAACTGTTCAATTAGATTGTTTCACTTGCATGAAGTAGTCGAATATGGCGGCCGACCAAGACGCCCCGGCCCATGAGATTGACAGCGTTGTATATCAGTCCCATTTGCCATCTAAATCCTGGAAGAATCCAAAATAAAGTCAATGGTCGCGTGCATGAGACTCAGAGACCCATGGCCACTGCCAGGTATGACAACGAGTTATCGTATTATTTAAAAAATAATTTATTATATACAATAAATGAAAAAATGAAAAGTATAGATTTCTTATGGGTAATAATTAAGAGGGTAAATTGTAATTAGAGTATGATTTTATGTATTGAATTAAGGTTAAATGTTGTTTGAAAGTATATGATTTTATTATTATAATTTTAGAAATGATAATATAGACACTTGATTTTCTTTAGAATGTTATTTAAGTTGAAAACATTTTTTTTTTAAATCTAAAATTTCTTTAGAATGTTATTTAAGTTGAAAATATTTTTTTTTTAAATTTAAAATTACTTTTAGTTGAAAACATTATTTCTATTTTAAAGTAAAACTTAAAACCACTTTTAGTTAAATAAAAGTGATAAGCCAACAAAAATTAATTAATAACTAATAATCAATTATAATTATTACTTTGATTTTAATGAATTATAATAAATTTATGTGATATATGACTAAATATTTCTTATATGTTTTTAGTTTACAAAAGTAAATAATAATTAAAATATTAAGATAAATTAATATGTTATTTTAAGCTTGTGGGGGAAGATTATGTTATTAAACTATTTTATCTTTTGTGGCTCAACATAAATATATATTGTGGTTCAAAATAAATATATATTTTGTAGATCAAAATAAAAGTATCAAAATTAGTTAATCAATTTTAAATTATAATTTTGACCAAAAATTTTTGAGTGATGTAATTATAATTTAATATATATTTTGTAGATTAAAATAAATGTATCAAAATTAGTTAATCAATTTTAAATTATAATTTTGACCAAATTTTTTTAGGTGATGTAACTATAATTTAATATATATTTTGTATATCAAAATAAAGGTATCAAGAATAGTTAATCAATATTAAATTATAATTTTGACCAAATTTTTTTGGGTGATGTAACTATAATTTAAACTAGTATAATTTTAAAAAAAAAGTAAAAGAAAAAATTATTTGAATATTGACAAATACCAAATAAAAATTAAGTGATGAAAATGGTTTGATACAATTGATTATATTATGCTTTCTTGAAAATATTAATTTAATTATTAATTTTTTTAGTAAAAATTTTTATAAAAAAAAAAAACTTATAAGACAGTATGCTTCTTCATAAAAGAAACCATAACAAGATGTAAATAATAATGTCTAATAATTTTAAGAATTTAATATCTTAAAATACAAGAACCCTAACTCAAACATAACTTTTCCACATATGAGAAGTAAAAAAAATTGCTATCAACAAAAAAAAATATGATATAAAAAACTAAAAACTAAACCTTTTCATAAAACAAAAACTTATAAGACATTATGCTTCTTCACAAAAGAAACCATAACAAGAAGTAAATAATAATGTGAAATAATTTTAAAAATTTAATACCTTAAAATACAAGAATCCTAGCCCAAACATAACTTTCCACACATGAGAAATTAAAAAAAAATGCTATCAACAAAAAAAACTGATATAAAAAACTAAAAACTAAACATTTTCATAAAAAAAAAACTTATAAGACATTATGCTTCTTCATAAAAGAAACCATAACAAGATGTAAATAATAATGTCTAATAATTTTAAGAATTTAATATCTTAAAATACAAGAACCGTAGCCCAAACATAACTTTTCTACACATGAGAAGTACAAAAAAATTGCTATCAACAAAAAAAAATATGCTATAAAAAACTAAAAACTAAGCCTTTTCATAAAAAAAAACTTATAAGACATTATGCTTCTTCATAAAAGAAACCATAACAAGATGTAAATAATAATATCTAATAATTTTAAGAATTTAATATCTTAAAAT
>ML788105.1:6902-38048 GCA_009831015.1 Picea engelmannii
TAAATACCACCAATTACGCTATTTATATTGAGGATATTGATTGTTTCTTTTATCTCTCAAACCATGTGAAAAAACATGACAGATTTGGATGTTAGAGCATAATTCCTAATGCATAAGTTTGATGCTAATAAAAATTATGTTACCTTCTCCCTAGATTTCTTAGGAATCCCATGTTGGGTATGTGTTATATTCTTTGCACGACTAGATATAGTGTGTGCTATGTTGCACTAGACGTGTGACGGAGTTTGAGGGGGGGCTGTCAGGACCCCCGAGAAGTTTTGTTTTTACTTCAGAAAATGTGTCATATTTATTCCTCATTATTTGTGTCAGCTCGATTTTCGTTTCCATTGTTGGGCGATTTTTCGAGACATGATTTTTTTAGATGGTTTTCTATTTTTGGTTAAGGAATTAAGGTTTTTGATTGATCGAGGTCATTGGGTTAGGGTTTTGGATGTCATTGGCTCATATATGTATATTGTATTGAAAACAATGTATCACAATGAATGAATATAGAAAATGTTGGTTTTATCATTTTGGGTTTCTAGGGGAAAAATATCTACATAATGTGTGTACTTGCCATTGTATTTTTTTTTGTTATTTTATTGAAAATCTATTTGCAAAAAAATATTGTACAAGGTTAAAATCTACATTTGGTATCAGATATTTGTTGGCCTCAAGGGGACACCTTTGTGGTCAAGGGTTTGGCTAGGTACTCTGATAAGCCTTGTTACAGTGGGATATCTGTGGTATTGATTTTTTAGGTGAAAATAAATGGCAAGAAATTCGAAAATGGAGATCCAGAAGTTTAATGGGAAAATTTTTGAGTTGTGGAAGCTCAAGATGGAAGATCTATTGGCGAAAAGAGATCGGTGGATCTTGGTGGATCGAGGTACTGCACCTACAAGAAATTCAACAAATGACTCGAAAAATTTGGATCGAAAGGCAAAGAGAACAATTCGACTACGTCTCTCAGATTCAATATTACTGAATGTGTGAGAGGAAGCTACAACCAAAGATTTATGGGATAAGTTGGAGAAGTTGTATCAGTCTAAGTCCCTAGTAAATAAATTATTCTTGATAAAGAATTTGTATAACCTAAGGATGAGAAATGGAGACTCAATGGAAAAGCAATTGACCACCTTCAGTATTGGGGTAAGTTGGCTAGTATCTCTTGAGATTAAAATTTCATATGAATATAAGTGTACCATTTTATTGTTCTCTTTACCAAACTCGTGGGATAGTCTAGTTCTGGCCATAAGTAGTAATAAAACTTCCTTGAATTTTGATGAAGTGGTATCATCCTTTTTGTCAGAGGAGATGAGAGAGAAGAACATGGAAGGACATAGCACACATGCATTATTTGCAAGAGGACACTCCTAGGAAAGAAATAGATCTAAGTCCTCAAGCGAGAGATATAAGTCTAAGGGAGTATCTAAGTCTCTGAAAAAGTTTGTAAACATATGCTAGAGATGTGGAAAAGAAGTGAACTACAAGAAGCAGTGTAGATCCAAAGTTGAGAAAAAGAAGGGATCTAAATATTCTCCTTCTATAGAAGAAAAGGCCTCCAAGGAAGAAGGATAGGATGTGTACTTGGCTTCTTCAAGCACACATGCATATCATGAAACATGGTTGGTTGACTTAGGTGCATCCTTTAGTATGACTCCACACAGGGAGTGGTTCCTTGAATATGGAAGGTATGATGGAGGTAACGTTTTCTTAGGTGATGACTCGACAACCAGAATCATAAGTTGATGAAAATTCAATTTGAGGCTCATAGATGGAAGGATTAGAAAAATAAATGGTGTTCTGCACATCCCAAGATTGGCCAAAAAAATGATTTATGTAAGAAAAATGGACGATGCAAGGGTAAAAACAATATTTGAAAAGGAAACCTCCAGGATGGTTCGAGGAGCAATGGTGTTGTTGAAGGGAGTTCAGTTTTTAACTCTGTATAAGCTACAAGGAAGACCTATTAGTGATGGGTGTAATAGTTCTATTGTTCATGATATTGGATTTGAAGAAGAAATAACTCATATAGTCTCTAGAGAAAAAGGTTATGTTGTGGCATCAAATACTGGGGCATATCGTAAGGAAGGGTCTTCGACTACTACACAATAAAGGTATGGTTGAAGGTATGTCTACTTCTCTCTAGATTTTGATTTCTATGAACATTTTGTATATGGGAAGAAGAATCGGGTAAGATTCCCCTTTCGTGCAAGGAGGGTAGAAAGAATTTTACAGCTAGTTCACAGTGATGTGTTTGGACATGTGTTGGTTCCATCGTTGGGAAAATCTGTGTACTCTATCTCTATTATAGATGTCTTCGCAAGGAATACTTGGATATATTTCCTGAGGAAGAAATATGAATTCTTTCATAGGTTTAAAGAGTTTAAGGCTTCTATTGAGAAACAAACAGAGAAAACAATTAAGGTGTTGAGGACAGATAGTGGCGGAGAGTTCCATGAGAATGAATTTGAAGAATTATGTCAGAAGTGTGGTATATAAAGGAATAATACTACTCCATATACACCTCAATAGAATGGAGTTGTAGAAAAGATGAACAAGACAATGATGGAAAAATAAAGGTGCATGCTGAGTGGTGTCGGGTTAGGGAAAGAATTATGGGAAGAGGTAGTGGGTACTACATGTTACCTGGTCAAAAGATCACCCACATCAGCACTGGAGGTTGTAAAGTGTATCTTTACTGGGTATAAGGATGGTCTCAAAGTTTATAATCTTTGCAACCCAGAAACTAAGAAGGTTGTGTATACCCAAGATGTGGTATTTATAGAAATGAAGGATGTTGTTAAACATGAAGTCCCACCAAGTAAGGAAGAACTAGAGAAAATAGAGTTGGATTTAAAGGATGATAAATCACACTCTACAGAAGAAAATGAATTAGAAGAAGAACATCATCATACTCGAGTATTGAGGACATCTGATTTCCATTCAATTTTTTCTCTGTATACTACTTATGATAATCCTTGAACTGCCATGGAGACAGTGGATTCAGAGGATGAAAAACTATGGAAAAATGTCATGGATGAAGAAATGGCAGCCTTGGATAATAATGAGGCTTGGGATCTAGTGGAGTTGCCGAATGGAATAAATCCCATTGGAAATAAATGGGTATTCAAAAATAATCTGAATGCAGGAGGAAAAGTGGAGAAATACAAAGCTCAAATAGTAGCAAAGGGTTATTCCCATGTTGAGGGAATTGATTTTGGTGAGATTTTTTCTCATGTTCCTAAGTTAAATTCTATAATATTTATGTTATCTGTTGTTTTTTCATTTGATTTTGAAGTAGAATAGATGGATGTGAAGACAACATTCCTACATGGGGATCTGGAAGAAGAAATATATATGAAGCAACCATAAGGATTTGTTGTGAAAGGAAAGAAGGAGTTGGTATGCAAGCTAAAAAATTCTCTATATGGTTTAAAACAATCACCAAGGATGTAGTATCAAAAATTTGATACTTATATGCTGGGACTTGGCTTCACAAGAATAAAAGAGGATCACTCTGTGTATTTTAAATTAATTGGTGATCATTTTATTTATTTGGTCTTGTATGTGGATGACATGTTGCTGATAGAAAACAACAAGGATATTATCCAGGATGTGAAAAATCAGTTATCCTCTAAATTTGACATCAAGGATATCGGTGCTGCAAATTTCATTTTGGGCATGGAAATTAAAAGAGATCTTAAAAAGAAAGAAATATGGTTAAATCAAATAAAATATGTTGATAGAATATTACAGAGGTTTAATATGCAGGAATGTAAACCGATCAAGGTCCCTATTCATGTTGGTCTAAAGTTATATGTGGATCAATGTCCTAAGACAAAGGAAGAGTAGGAGGACATGTCTCATGTTCCATATACAAGTGCAGTTGGAAGGTTGATGTATGAAATGGTATATATGAGATTGGACATTTCACATGCAATGGGAGTTTTGAGTAGGTATATGTCAAAACCAGGAAAGTAGCATTGGAAAATAGTAAAAAGGATTTTCATGTATTTGTGTGGCACTCCTAGCTATGCATTGTGCTACCAAGGAAGACCAGGATTGGACAGATTGCTGGAAATACATGGATTTTTGGATGGAGACTAGGCTGGAGATATGGAGCATAGGAGATCTACAAGCGGGTATGTGTTTAAACTGTTTGGAGGAGCAATCAGTTGGATGAGCAAAGACAGGCTCTAGTGGAACTTTCAACTACAAAAGTTGAATACATGACAACCACTCATCAAAGTAAGGAAACAATATGGTTACAAAGATTGTGTTCAGGTATTGGCTTGGTACAACAAGCTATAAGGACAGATTGTGACAATTAGAGTGTAATTTTTCTGGTGAAGAACCCGACTTATCATTCAAAGACAAAGCATATTGATATTCAATTTCACTTTGTGAGAGACATGGTTGAGGAAAATAAAGTGTCGATGATGAAGGTGGACACTTTGAAGAATGTTTCTGTTTCATTAACAAAATATGTGAGCACTGAGAAGTTCAATTTATGTAGACGATCCATGGGCATTGCTTCACTGAATTATTGACTATGTAACCCCTTGTATGCAAAGAAAACAACAAGTGGGAGAGTTTTGGGTATGTGTTATATTATTTTCATGACTAGCTCTAGTGTGTTCTATGTTGCGGTAGGAGTCTGCGGGGTTTGAGGGGGCGTATATCCCCTTGCACATGGGTTTGGGGGCAGTGCCCCCGAGAATTTTTTTCATAGAGAAACGTCTCGCATTTTTGCCTCCTTTTCAATGTTGCCTTGATTTTCGTGTCCATTGTTGGGCATTTTTTTGACACATGGTTTTGATTTATCTATCTATCCCTATTTATTTATCTATTCACCCTCTTATTCTCCCTCTGCATACCCCCTTCCTCTCATTCTTTCTCTACCCACCTTCTATGTCTCCCTCTCTCCTTCCCTTCCTTTCACTACCCCTCTCTTTACCCCCCCTCTCTTTCTCCCTCTCCTCCCTCTCCCTCTCTGTCTCTACCCATCCTCTTTGTATTTCTCTTTCAAACCCCTCCTCCCTCTCTGTCTCTATCGTTCATCCTTGTATTTCTCTCTCCACCTCCTCCTCCCTCTCTCTATCTAACCCTCCTCTTTATCTTTATCTCTCCTCCCCTTATCCCCCTCTCTCTTCCCCCGCTTCCCATTATCTCTCCTCTATCTTTCTTACTTCCACCCCTCTGTCCTAAATTTACCTCTCTCTCAACCCCCCTCTCTATTTTCCTCTCTGTCCCTCTGACACTCTCACACTTTTTTTCT
Organism: Picea engelmannii; assembly: GCA_009831015.1. Classification (NCBI taxonomy): domain Eukaryota; kingdom Viridiplantae; phylum Streptophyta; class Pinopsida; order Pinales; family Pinaceae; genus Picea; species Picea engelmannii. The sequence goes on from ML788105.1 coordinate 12,187, forward strand.
ACTTCCCTTCTATGCACTTCTCTCAGTCCATACCACACACACTTTCTAACCCCTCTATATCTCTTCCTCTCTCTCCCTCCCACACTCTAACACACTCACTCTCTACCTCCCCTCTTTGTTGTTCTCTCTCTCCCTCCCACATTCTCGCACGCACACTTTCTATCCTGCCTCTATCTATTCCCCTCTCTTCCTCCCACACTCCATCACACACACTTTCTATGCCCCCTCTACATATTTCTCTCTCTCCCTCCCACACTTTAAAAAACTCACTCTCTACCTACCTCCTTTGTCTACCTCTATATACCTCCCTTCTTTGTCTACCTCTCTCTTCCTCCCACACTCTTTCACACACACTTTCTATCCCCCATTTATATATTTATATATATCTACCCCCTCTTCCCTCTATCTCCCTACGTTCTCTCACAATCAGTCCCACTCTCTGTCCATCCCATCCTTGTCTAGTCCCCCTTTGTTTCTTTCTCCCCCCCGCTCTCATTCTCACACATTCTCTCTATGCCACCTCCTCCCTCTATTTGTCCCCCTCCCTCCCACTATATCTCCTCTATTTTGATCCTAAATCTACCATCTCTTTCTCTCTCTCATTGTTGTTAGTATGACTCTCATTATATCCTCCTCCCTCTCTCTCCTCTACGCTCCCGCCACTTCTGTATTTATATCTCTCTACCCTACCATCCTTCTATCTCCCCCCTTCCTCTCACAATCAGTCTCACTCTCTCTACCACCTCCTCCCTCCCTCGCTATCTCCCCCTCCCTCCCACCATCTCTATTCTCTCTCTCTCTCATACATCTACCCCTCCCCACTATCTCTCCCCCCTTCCTCTCACTCTCTCTCTACCCTCTCTCTTTGTATCCCTCTCCCTCCCTCTCACATACTCAAACACTACGTTTCCATCCCTCCTCTCATTCTTTATCGTCCCTCACTCTCACACTCATACATTCTCTCTACCCCTCTCCTCCCTCTATCTCTCCCCCTACCTCCCAATATCTCTCCTCTCTTTCTCTCCTACATCTACCTCCTGTTTCTCTCTCTCATTTTTGTTAGTCTCACTCTAACTATCTCCCCACCCTCTCTCTCCTCTAATCTCCCCCCATTTATCTCTTTATATATCTCTACCCCCTCCCTCTATCTCCCTCCTTCCTATCACAATCAATATCACTCTCTATCCACCCTCTCCTCCCTCCCTATTTCTCTCCCCCTCCATCCCACTATATTTCTTCTCTCTCTCTCTCTCTCATACATATACCCATCCCAACTATCTCCCCCCCCTTCCTCTCACTCTTTCTTTACACACTCTCTTTTTCTCCCTCCCTCTCACACACTCAAACACTCCTTTTCCAACGCCCCTATATTTCTTTCTCTTCCCCTATCGCACACTCATACATTCTCTCTATACCCCCCTCCTCCCTCTGTCTCTCCCCCTCCCTCCCACTATCTCTCCTCTCTTTCTCTCCTACATTTACTACCTCTTTCTCTCTCTCATTTTTGTTAGTCTCACTTTCACTATATGCCCCTCCCTCTCTCTCTTATACTCTCCCCCAATTTCTCTCTTTATGTCTCTCTATCMCCCTTCCTYTCACACTCAGTATCACTCTCTCTCTACCCCCTCTACCTTGCCTCTCTCTCTCTCCCCCTCCTTCCCACTATATCTATTCTCTCTCTCCCATACATCTACTCGTCATCTACATAATCAAACACTCCTTATCCATCCCCCCTCTCTTTATTTATATTCCCCCCCTCTCATGCTCATACATTATCTGTCTACCCCCTCCTCCCTCTATCTCTCCCCCTCCCTACCCCTATATCTCCTCCATTTCTCTCCTACATATACCACCGCTTTCTCTCTCTCATTGTTTTTAGTATCAATTTCACTATATATCCCACCCTCCCTCTCTTATCCATATGGATATCTATGGCCACCCATCTTTTCCAACTAGCTCAAAGCAGTTTTCTGACAATTTTGGCAATTTACTATTTTTAGTAGTTTTAACTCTCGGGGCCATTTTGAGGGCCTAAATGAAGGTTTTTAGGTATTTAGATCCTGAATGATACTTGAAGTCATGATAGAGTTCCTAAAATTAATATCCTCGACGATACCTTTCGAACGGGCTATCACACGCCTAAAACGGAGATCGTATGCAAAAGTTATGACCCCGAGAAGTTGATGTACTAACTTACCCAAACGGAGCCCACATGAATTTTGGCGCTTCATCTCCTAGGGTTAGGTTTTTGGATGCCTAGGGTTTTTGGAATTCTTGCTTATTGTAAAAAATACTTCAGAGCCTCATTGTAACCTCCTTATTGTGAATGCGGGTTGCTGTCACACCTCTTCTCAGAGATAAGCCGCCACCATTCCAACAAGCTTGTTTCCGCTGCATTTTACAGTTTCTTCTTATTTCGATATTGAATAGAAAACCAATTTTACTTTATATTTGTTATTTTTTGTTAAGAAACTGTTAATAATATGTATTCATTTCATTCTTCTCATAAAATACAAATCAGTGGTATCAGAGCGGTCTTCTCCTTGTCGTCTTAATGAATGTCTCCAACGAGGTCAGAGTACAAAGAGTTGGGTCTTGAGCTTGTTTCTCTTGAGGACAGAAGCTATTGCATGCCCAAGCGACCTCCCATGGAAAGAGAAAAGAAAGATGATAGGACATGAGATCCTTTCAAACTGTTGATTGAGGAAGCCCTCATGCAACAGAGGAACGAGATGATGGATAGTCTCGCGCATATCCTTCAACGACTACCAATAAGTGATGCATCTTCTTCGAACAGAGGCCCCACCCCCTTCAAGGTACAAATAAACTTTGATATTCTTATATTTGAAGGTCATATAGACGCAGATGTTGTAGATGAGTGGTTGAATCTACTAGAAGGGTATTTTTCTGTTCATAAATTTTTGAATAGAGAAAATATTACTTTTGCGGTCCTCAAAGTCGTTCCCCGTGTCAAAGATTGGTGGAAAACTTTCTGTGAGAAAAAGGAAACAGAGGAAACCTCATTATTTTGAATCACAACCACTTGGGAATCCTTCGGGGATGCTATTAAGGAAAAATACTACCCTGTCGAAAGTTATGACGAGTTGTATACCAAATGGACCTCACTGCGGCAAGAAAGAGACCAAGCAGTGCCAGATTTCAGAAATATCTTCCATACCTTGCGCACCAAGTTGGGTATCAAAGACTCGGAGTGACATATAGTGCTTAAGTATCATGGTGCTCTACATAGATACATACAGACCAAAATGGAATTTTTGGACATCTCATCCTTAGTCGCGGCCTACGGATATGCCGTCAAAATCAAGCATAAGCTCAAACAATAGACATGGCAATTTGGGCCTCGGAACCCCTCACAACAAAATCCAGGAAAGGGCGGCCCCAACCCACCGAACAAAGGATAGAGAAAATACATATAGTATCAGGACAACCAGTACAAGACGCAACCAAATAAGGACACCGGAAAGACAAAGAAAGATACCGAGAAGTGGTGTGACTTCCATAAGAGCCCTTGGCATAACACTATTGACTTCCGCTCAAAGAAGTCACTGGTGGCCGAAGTGAAAGCCTCTGAATTAGATGCGGATTCTAACTCCGAGAAAGAACCAGAAAGGGGAAGATGGATCATTGATGCGAAATCTAGTGCCACTATTTCTACCACCAAGCTCCAGCCTAGTGAACCAAACGAGCCAGAAGAATGAGAGTGCCTCTTCCATTCACAGATGTGGTTAAAAGGCACCCTGATGCACTTCAATGTTGATAGTGGTAGATAGAAGAATCTCATCTCAGCATAGGTCGTCAAGAAGTTGGCCCTGCCAACAACGCCTCACCCACAACCCTACACCATTGGAAGGCTCCGCCAAGGAAGCGATCTCCGCATCAGCCAACAATGTCGACTGTTGTACGACATCAATCCCTTCAAAGACGAGGTATTGTGTGATTTTGTTCCTATCGAAGTTTGTGATGTTCTTTTGGGCCAACCTTATTTATGGAAACGTCATGTTGTATATGATTCTAGGCCTCGTAGTGTTATTATTACTTTGAACAGGAAATTGTACAGGATACCTGAGGTAGTCCCACCTAATGTTATTTCCTTGATATTTGCTAAGCAATGTAGGAAGGTCATCTCTCAGACAGGGAATTTTGTCTTCTTCGTGATTCACTCTCATAATAAGAGAAAGATCATAGCCACATCTAGGGTCTCTGTGGTTGACCTCTCCACGCAGAAGAAGAATACTCATATATCTTCTCCTCACCTACAGGGGTACCTCTGCACTGCTAGGTCAAGCACCCCATCGATATGACCCCTGGTGCATCGCTTCTCAATGGGATAGTCTATTGTCGCTCTTTGTTAGAGAATGAGGAGATAAAGCGACAGATCCAATAACTTCTCCACAAGGGGCACATCCGACCCAACTTATCACCTTGTGGGATCCCAATCATGCTGGTACAAAAGAAAGATGGAACATGGCGACTCTGTATTGATTACCGAGATCTGAATAAAATCATTGTCATAATCTGGTACCTAATTCCCCGAATCGATGACCTCCTTGATCAACTCATGGGGGACAAATACTTCAGTGAGATTGATCTGAAGTCTGGATACCACCAAGTCCTGATAGAACAGATAGATGTATGGAAGACCGCCTTCAAGTCAAAGGAAATACTTTTTGAATGGTTGGTCATGCCCTTTGGTTTGACAAATGCTCTAGCCACTTTCATGTGGATGATGGAAGATATCTTGTGACCATTCACCAATACTTTTGTAGTGTTATATATGGATGACATTCTAATTTACAACAAGACTTGGGCCGAACACTTGCAGCATATTCAGCAGGTTCTGCACACCCTACGACACCACAAGCTATACGCCAACCTGGAAAAATTCTTCTTCGGCATGGATAGGGTCCATTACCTAGGCTACATCATTGATCAACATGGCGTACATGTGGATCCAGCCAAGATCCAAGTCATCCGTGGTTGGCCAGTGCCAACAAAACTCACTGAGCTTTAGAGCTTATTGTGACTTGCTAATTTCTTCCGCAGGTTCGTGTTGGGTTTCTCCCATATTGCATGGGCCCTTATCCAAATAAACAGGGGTGGTGGTAAGGTGAAATTTGCGTGGGGATGGTCCCAACAACAAGCATTCAATGATTTGAAGCAACGCTTGTGCTCATCCCGAGTAATTTCACTACCAGACCTACAACATCCCTTTGAGATCGAGACAGATTCTTCAGACTATGTTGTGGGTTCCATTCTCACTCAACATGGCCACCCCGTGGCCTATCATAGCGAGACACTATTAGATATTATCCGTAAGTACCCTACTTATGAAAAATAAATGTACTCCATTGTGAAATCGTGCCGCTAGTGGAGACATTACATTCTTGGGAAGGAGACAGTCATCCACACTGATCATAAGCCACTATATTTCGTGCATACATAGGGAAAATTACAGAATGACCGCCATCAAAAGCGGTCCACATACTTGCAAGAATTCCACCTGAACATCAAGTATAAAACAATAAGAACCAATCGCGTCGTTGATTGTCTCATCAGACCACCAGTTGCGACACTCACCATAGTTCTATACTCTTATGGCCATGAGACATCTGGATGGCCCCAACTCTATGAGACAAACCCTGACTTCTCCACCACCTACCAAATGTTGGGTGCAAATGAAGTTGTCGATAATTTCCATCTTCAGGATGGGTGGTCGTGTCGTCTGGGCCATATTTGTGTTCCATCAAGTGAGAGAGAGAAGATTATATGGGAAGCCCACTACAATCGGGTGATAGGACACCTCAGCATCGAAAATACTGTGGCGATGCTACAAAAACATTTCTACTAGTCGAAACTTCGACAGGAGGTTAGAATGTATATCAGGTCCTGCACTGCCTGTGCTATTGCCAAACCAACCACTAAGAAATAGGGCCTATACACCCCTCCTCCTAATTTTGACAGGCCATGGGAATCCATCTCAATGGACTACATGTCGGGCCTCCCATCCACCAAGCGGGGAAATGACTGTGTTTTTGTGGTTGTTGATCACTTTTCTAAGATGGCGATTCTGGTTTCCTGCAAGAAGACCATCACAACAAAGGCCATTGCCAAGCTCTTATTTGAACGATTCTGGGTACATTTTGGAATCCCACAAACAATTGTCTCAGATCGAGATAGTCGATTTCTCAGCAAATTCTGGTCGAGCCTCTGGTCACTGCTAGACAACAAGCTCACGAAACCAATGCCTTCCACCCCTAGATAGATAGCCAAATCAAGGTTGTAAATCGAATGATTGTGCATATCCTTATCATGTATAATTCAAATCACCCTTGCACATGGTATGAGATCCTTTCCTATGTCTAGCATATCTACAACTGAGCCTTCCACAGCTCAAATGGCCACAACCCCTTTCAAGTGGGGTTGGGATTCAAACCATTGGGTCCCATAGATGTTTCACTTCCCCTTGTTTTCAACTTGATTGACTCATCGCCTGATCTAACTAAAGCTGACAAAGCCACCCGGTTCATTGAGCAGATCCAACACATCTGCCAATAGGTTTAGGATATCCTATAGAAGTCCAATGACATGTACAAACAACACCATGATCAGCATCGGGTGTCGCATAAGCTTCAGGTGGGCGACAAATTTGGTTGCACTTGCAGAAAGAATGCCTTACAGGACCCCATCGGAAGCTTCGCCCACTTCGTTATGGACTATACACTATCACCAAGGCCGCGGGGGATAATTCTTTTGAGCTCAACATTCCTCCTTTCCTTGGCCAGCACCCAATGTTGAACGTGGATCTCCTTCACCCTTATTTCCCACCATTATTGGAAACCTCAAAAGTAGCAGAACAACTGACACCAACAGAGCTCAACCCCAACTTCATACAAAAAAAATCCAATGACCAGACTGTGGATAGATAGATCAAGGGCACTCGATAACAAAGGATCCAGTTTTATCGAGTCATCAAAGCAGGGCAACTCTTGCACCAAGGAAAGTGGCTCACCTGTGGCCAAATTAAGAAAAAATTTCCTCATCTAATGGGGGACCTAAACACAATGGATGCCATTGCTTCCTAAGGAGGTATGATTGATCCAGATGGATATCGATGGCCACCCACCTTTTCCAACTGGCTCAAAACAATTTTCTGACAATTTTGGCAATTTACTATTTTTAGCAGTTTTAACTTTGGGGGCCATTTTGAGGGCCTAAATGAAGGTTTTTTGGTATCAATATCCTCAATAATATATGAAGGCAAAATTTATCCCTCAAAATGAATCTCCTTAATTATACCTTTCCAATGGGCTATCACATGCCTAAAACAGAGATCGTATGAAAAAGTTATGACCCCAGGAAGTTGATGTACTAACTTACCCAAACGGGACCCACATGACTTTTGGCGCTTCATCTCCTAGGGTTAGGTTTTTGGATGCCTAGTGTTTTTGGCATTCTTTCTTATTTTAAAAATTCATTTAGAGCCTCATTTTAGCCTCGTTCTTGTTAATGCGCACTGGCGTCACATCTCTTCTCAGAGATAAGCTGCCACCATTCTAGCAAGCTTGTTTCCGCTGCATTTTATAGTTTTAGCTTATTTCGTTATTGAATAGAAAACCAATTTTACTCTATCTATTTTATTTTTTGTTAAGCACCTGTTAATAATCTATATTCATTTCTTTTTTCTCATAAAATTCGGATCAATCTCCTCTACTCTCCCCCCATTTCTATATTTATTTCTCTCTACCCCCCTACCTGTATCTTCCCCCTTCCTATAAAAATCAAAATCACTCTCTCTCCACCCCCTCCTCCCTTCCTCTCTCTCTCTCCCTCCCTCCCACTATATCTCTTATCTCTCTCTCATACATCAACCCTTCCCCAATATCTCTCCCCCCCTTCCTCTCATTATCTCTCTACCTTCTATATTTGTATCCCTCTCCCTCCCTCTCACATAGTCAAACACTCCTTTTCAATCCCTCATATCTTTGTTTCTCTTCCCCCTCTCTCACACTTTCACATTCTCTCTCTATCCCCCTCCTCCCTCTATCTTTCCCTCTCCCTCCCACTACCTCTCCTCTCTTTCTCTCTTACATATGCCACCTCTTTCTCTCTCTCATTGTTTTTAGTATCACTCTCATTAGATCTCCTCCCTCTCTCTCCTCCCATTTCTCTAGTCAAACACTCTTTGTCAATCCCCCMTATCTTTGYTTCTCTTCCCCCTCTCTCACACTTTCACATTCTCTCTCTATCCCCCTCMTCCCTCTATCTCTCCCTCTCCCTCCCACTACCTCTCCTCTCTTTCTCTCTTACATCTACCACCTCTTTCTCTCTCTCATTGTTTTTAGTATCACTCTCATTAGATCTCCTCCCTCTCTCTCCTCCCATTTCTCTCTTTATATCTCTCTAAACCCCCTTCCCTCTATCTCCCACCTTCCTCTCACACTCAATATTATTCTCTCTCTACTGTATCAACCCTCCCTCTCTCTCTCCCCCTCCCTCCCACTATCTCTCTGCTCTCTCTCTCATACATATACCCATCCCCACTATCTCTCCCTCTTTTTTCTCTCTCTTTCTCTACACCCTCTCTTTGTATCAAACACTCCTTGTCCATCCCCCCTATTTTTTTTCTCTTCCCCCCCTCTCAAACTCATGCATTCTCTCTCTACACCCATCCTCCCTTTATCTCTCCCCCTCCCTCTCACTATCTCTCCTCTCTTTCTCTCCTACATATACCACTTATTTATCTCTCTTATTGTTGTTAGTCTCACTCTCATTATATCCCCCACCCACTCTCTCCTATACTATCCCATCATTTATCTCTTTATATTTCTCTACCCCTCCTTCCTCTCAAACTTAGTCTCACTCTCTCTCTACCGCCTCCACCCTTCCTCTCTCTCTCCCCCTCCATCCCACTAGATCTATGCTCTCTCTCTCATACATCTACCCCTTCCCACTATTTATCCCCCCTTCCTCTCACTCTCTCTCTACGACATCTCTTTGTATCCCACTCCCTCGCTCTCACACACTCAAACACTCCTTGTTCATCCCTCCTCTCTTTATTTCTCTTCCCCCCTATAACACTCACACATTATCTCTCTACCCCCTGTGTTGATGATTACAGCTATGTGAGACATCCTCGAGGGCATAGACCTGAGAGAGAGCCCCTTATATGGGTGTGTGGTTCCTATCTAAGACAAAATTGAAACACAAAGAGGGCCTCCTCCTTATAGAGAGTTAAGAATAAATCCAAATGATTCTCCTATGTAGCATAGTGAGAAAGGAGATCTGTTGAGTTGGGCATTCCTATGGCTAAGCACAAGGTCAACGTGTGAATTCCCATGAGTTGGGTGCATCGTTATGAGACAAAGATGAAAATGATGTATTATCCTCCTATGAGCAGAGAGTTGAGATGATGAACTCCATATGAATCTCCCGTGTAATGCACTGGGAAGGAAGATCTACTGATTTCGATGTGTCTGTGGATGAGCACAGGTGAACGTGATCCTAGTGGTTGAGAACTAGTGTGTTTGGTTCTCCTGTGAGACGCAGCGAGATAGAGATAGTGACATCCCTATGGATGTGCCCCTAGTGTCTAAGCACTAGTGGGTGTATAATATCCCTTGATATATTGTTCAAGAGACAGACTTACGTGTAATCCTAATTGTAAGGTAAAGGGTACAGGTCGAACCCACCTTATTGTAAAGAGATAATTAATGTAAAAGATAATTAATATAAAAGATAATTAATGTAAAATATGATTAATATGGTAATTATTAATTATATTTTGAGTTATTGAGGTCGGCCCCCTATTGTGCCAATAGACACATCATTTGATGTGACAAGTCTTATATAAATAAAGGTGAACCCCCATTGAGGAAACACACATATCATTATGTCATATCATGATTTCAGAAGTTGTGGTATGAAATTATGAGAATTACATCACCCTTTTGTGTGCTAGGTTTGGTGATGGTGTGGGAGGTCCTTCTCTTGAGAATATAGAAAAGGATTGGCTGGTTTTTCTTCCCTTGTTTAGAAGGTTTTCCTAGGATACTTCCTATTTTCTTGTGGATGGTTATTATTCATGTGATCTTGGTTTTTTTCAGTAGTTATGGTTTAGTTTATGCTAAATAAGTAAGACAATTTAAAAAAAAAATGCATCATCTTACCATAAATTCAAGATCGTATAATAGCATGCTTGAAGATGATCATGTGCATAGTCTAAAGGGAAGGAATTTATCAAAGGACACCTTTCTGTTGGCATAAATAAAATAGGGCCAGACCTCTCCTTAAATGGTAAAGGTTGAGGTCAGAACTCCCTTAATTTCCCATGGTAAAGAAGAGGATGGACATAGGCCTCTAAGTTTGTCGCAACCCATAAGAAAGGTACATGTGGTATGAAAGAAGAGGGCAGATCTCTCCTCAAAACTATGTGGTAAAAATTGAAGGGGTCAGACCTAGAAAATGTTTGTGACAAAGTTCTCAAGATGGTCGCAGGATGCTAGTATAGGTCAAGCTCTGTGAGGAAGGACAACTGTCCAAAATTCGGTGGTAAATTGTTTTTGTAAAGAGTGGATAGGACCCCAAAATGTAGTGGTAAACATTTTAAAGAGTGGTCACAGGCCTCTAATATATACCACAACCTCAGACCTATACTAGGCCACTATCTAGGCCATTGTCTTTGCCAATCTCAAGGAATTATTTCATGGTATTCTTTTGGATATTGAACAACAAGTATTATGGATATAGAAATTAGTTTTTTAAATTTATCATCAGTTTTTCAAACAAGGTACCATCAGAGTATCCAAAACACAGATCTAAGTCTTGCCTTTGATTCTTTTAATGGGGACAAAACACAACATGGTATGTGCTACATATTGGTCGGAGGAATTTCAACTACAACTTCATTTTTTTAAGGTTTTAAAGTCTAATTCATATGAAAACAACCTTAAATCCATTTTTCATATTCCAACCTGTTTGAGTAAGTTTACAACCATGTATAAATCAAGGAGTGTGGCAGTTTCTGTGCATATTCCAACAAAGGGTTTTTCAGGCATATTTAAAACATGTTCCAACAATCTTTAGATACAAAATTGTGTACAGTGATGTGATATCTCTTTCACAACATTGTGCATTAACCCATACTGGGTGCATATTGCGAATGGTGGTTTTTTATAAAACATTGTTTCACTCTCTTCAGTTGATCAAGGAAAGTTCATATGAGAAAGTTCAGTCACTTTTATAGGAAACATTCTTCCAGTTTGTTCACAATGTGTTTTTGTATGATACCATTGTTTTTTTTGGAACATCCACACATTTATTATTTATACTCTATTAGATTACTTGGATGGAAGAATTTGGAGGTGGCCACAGGAAACTACAACAACTTCCCCATAAAGAAAATTGGAGACTATGAGGGATCCATAATTTGACACTCCCGAGGCAAATTCGTTGACAAACATGAGAAATTATAGAAGGATGTTTTTGATGTCCTCCCTATGATGTTCCATATACTCTTGAAGTTCTCTTCACAAAGAATTATAAGTTCTTTCCTAAGTGTATTGAATATATTGGTGAGAAGAGTGGACCGGATCTAAAAGACAACAACGGTGATTGCTTGAAGAGTTTGATCTTAAATATTTGTGCTAGCAACTCAAGGGTATTTTAGAAAATCAAGACATCGGTTGACAACAAGGAAATTCTCATTATTATTTATGTCATCTACAAATAGCAATAAATCCTTGATTACAATCTTGAGCTACAAGGTCGATGAAGAGACTTGTATCGTACAAGGTGGATACAAGGAAAACAAGCGAGGAATTTCATTGATCATCATGACATTGACAAACAAGCTGAACCTCCATTGGTGTACAATATTATGTCTGCACTTGTATATATATTATTTGCATCATTGTCATTAGGGTACTTTCATGAGGAATAAACTCTTGGTACAATCATGGACCGAGAGAGGTCTCAGTGAATTCAAAAGAACAACACACTGGAAATGAAGACTCCAGGTTTAATTGTTTTAAATCATCATTCCTCTAACCTACAATTATAAGGTTTCTACATTCCAAGTAGGTGTTGTAGTTCTGACACAAAATGTTTTTTATTCTAGATATGTAATTATGAATCTCCTCTAGGAGATATTCTTGTCTTGTTTCCTTTCATTTATTTTCTTGTTCTAGGGAGGTTAACATCAAAGGAAAATGCTTATCCTTCAGACTTTAGAGGGATTCGCTTGACTCAGAAAGAGTTAAACTAATTGATAAAGAGAGACAATACATTCTTCCTCTTCAGCAGTCCAAAGGGAGATAGCCACTGATACAGTTGATCCAGATTTTCCAGTTGATATTCCAAGGGACATTACAGTAGGCCATAAAAGGCTTGTCTGGGCTTGAAAAACTTTGCAAGAGGTAGAAATACATCCAACTAATGGAAATGTCAAAAAATACAAAACAAGACTTGTAGTCAGAGGTTTATCACAAGAAGAGGGGGTGAGCTATGATGAGACATATTGATCCAGTATCCCTATGCACTTCCATATGTACTACCATCCTTGATTTTGAAACTACATCAGATAGATGGATGCTTGATGAGTTTGGGTTTCAACAAGAGTATTTCTGATCCAAATGTATAGTATTACATTGTTGGTGACGAGAGAATGATTTTGATGACTTATTCAGAATGTCGTGTTGTTGGATACAAGCAAGCCTGAACTTCTGATTTCAAGATGAAGGATCTGGGTACGATGCACTACTTCTTGCGATAAGAAGTATAACAAAGGACCAATGGGACTTTTCCTACGTCAAGGAAAATAGATAGTGGGGATATTAAAGAAGTTAAGTATGAAAAAATGCAAATCCATGTCTACACCGATGGTGATGGATTTGACGAAAAATAAATGATGATGATTTAGACAAGATTGATACACATGTGGACCAATAGTTGATTGGATCATTGATATATTTGGTTAACACCAAGCGTGATATATGCTATGCAACAAATGTGCTGAGTCAATCCATGAGTCAGCCGAGACAAACTCCCTCGATGGAATTAAAGCATGTATTGAGATATATATGAGGCATAGCTGGATATGTCCTGAGATATGCCTCCAATGTGAACTTGAGTTTACTGGGATATGTTGATACAGATTTAGAAAAGAGTAGAGTGGATCGGAAAAACATATTTTGTTGTTCTTTGATCTTGAATTTTGTCATGATTTCTTGGTGTAGTGGGAAAAAAATCTTTGTGGGATTGAGTACCACAGAAGCAGAGTATATATCATTGAGTGTGCGAAGCAGTGTGGCTTCATAAGCCTCTGAGAGATTTACTTGATCATGAGATGGATCCTATGGTTATAACCAAGAGTTGTGTGAAGCTCTTTGAGAATCATGTGTTTCATGATAGATCGAAACACGTTGAGATAAAATATTATTTTTAGAGACATGATGCAAAGAAAAGAAGTACATGTGAAATACTTTCCCACACATGAGCATTTTGAAAACATCTTCACCAAACTGATATGGTAAATAATACCTCTCTATTTGCGAAGGAGTGTTTATGACTACAACCAAGACAAAGTTTGAGTACTTCCATGCAAGACTTGGAATGATGGAGAATGCCTCCCTAGATAAGAGGGAGTGTTGATGATTACAGTTGTGTGACACATCCTCCAGGACACAAACTTGAGAGAGAGCCCCTAAGATGGGTGTGTGGATCCTATCTAAGACAAGACTGGAACGTAGTGATGGCCTCCTCCTTACAGAGAGTTGAGAAGAACGCCAGATGATTCTCCCATGTAACGCAGTGAGAAAGGAGATCTACTTAGTTGGACAAGCATGTGGTTCATCGTTATTGGACAAATATGAAAATGATGTAATAGCCTCCTCTAAGCATAAAGTTTAGATGATGAACTCGAGATGAATCTCATGTGTAATATAGTGGGAAAGAAGATCTATTGAGTTGGATGTGCCTGTGGACAAGAATAGGTGAACGTGATCCTAGTGGTTGAGCACTAGTGAGTTGCAGTTCACCTGTGAGACATGGTGAGATAGAGATATCCACATCCCTATGGATGTGCCCCTAATGGTTGAGCACTAGTGGGTGTATGAGATCATTTTCTATATTTTTCAAGAGTCAGATTTACCTATAACCGTAATTTCAATGTAAAGGGTGCAGTTTGGCCCCACCTTATTGTAAAATATAATTAATGTAAAAGATAATTAATATAAAACATAATGAATGTAAAAGATAATTAATATGGTAATTCTTAATTATATTTTGAGTTATTGAGGTCGACCATATTGTGCCAATAGGCACATCATTTGATGTGACAAGTCTTATATAAATAAAGGTGAATCCCCATTGAGGAAACACACTTATCATTATGTCATCTCATGATTTCAAAAGTTGTGGTATGAAATTATGAGAATTAAATCACCCTCTTCTGTGCTAGGTTTGGTGATGGTGTAGGAGGTCTTTCTCTTGAGAATATAACAAATGATTGGATGGGTTTTCTTCCATTGTTGAGAATGGTTTCACATGATACCTCTTGTGTTCTTGTACATGGTTATTCTTCATGTAATATTGGTTTTTTATGTAGTTATGGTTCACTTTATGCTAAATATGTAAGAAAATTAAAAAAAAAGGAATCATCTTACCATAAATTCAACACCCTCCTCCCTTTATCTCTCCCCATCCCTCCCACTATCTCTTCTCTTTTTATCTCCTACATCTACCACCTCTTTATCTCTCTCCTTGTTGTTATTCTCACTCTCAATCCACCCCCCCTTTTATCTCTCTCTCACCCCCTCCAAGTCTCATCCTCTCTCTCTATGTCTCTCTCCCCCTTCCTCTTCCCCTTTGTCCCTCCCTCCAACTATATCTACCTTATTTCTCTCCTACATCTACCACCTATTTCTCTCTCTCCTTGTTGTTAGTCTCAATCTCACTCTCTCTCCCACCCCTCTCTCTCTAATCCCCCCTCTTGGTCTTCCTCTCCCACCCCATCACACTATCAAACAATCTATATCTACCCCATTCTCTCTTTACCTATTGCATATAACCGTATCTCTCTCTTCCCCCCACTCTCCCCACCTTTCTATTTTTTCATCTATCTAACCCCCCTTCCCACTTTCCCCCCCTTCCTCTCACTCTCTCACTATATACTCCCCTTCTGTGTCTCCCTATCCCTCACTCTCTTTTTATTCCCCTCTGCTACTCTCACACTCTCTTTCTTCATCTCTCTACATTCGCCTCCCTACATAGCAAGGAAATAAATGTCCATGACCTAGACATGTCAATACCTAGACCTAGACCTAAACCTAGACATGGAAAGACTTAGGGCATGACCTAGACCTATACGATGACCATGAAATAGACCTACACCATCACCTATACCATGACATAGAGTTAGAGCTATATTTAGATGATGACCTAGATCTTGATGTAGACTATGACCTATACCACAACATAGAGGTAGAGCTAGATTTAGATGATGTCCTAAAGCTTGACGTAGAACATGAAATAGACCCCCCTAGCTCCATATAAGCCTATGCATAACTTACACTCAACGCCTAACCCCATCTACACTCGACCCTTGAGTGCACTATGAATATACATTTTTTACAACCCTTGCATCTACATCACACACATATTGGTGCTCTAGTCATTGTTCTATCCTTGAAAACACTTTCAATCCTAACCCCTTAGTCCTTAGTTGTCCCCATACCCCTATACATATTTATTCATAAATATGGTTGGTCAATAATAAATTTTCTATTTGTTGCATTAAGAGCATGCACACACTTTTGTGACTTGATTGATATATAGTTGTTGGTTGTTTATGTTCAAGAGGAACGCACGCACGTTCATGTAGGGCATTTTTTCGTGCCAAGCACACTCCATCACCTCATCTATTTCAAGGCCGACAATCAATCCGCCACAAATTTATAAAAAAATAGCATGCATACAAAGGTTTTTCTTATTTTAATGTTCTTGTTTGATTCATAGAAAGTTTTGTGCTATTGTCAGACCATTCTAGGAAAATTTTGAAGACAAATTTTCCAAGTGCAATTGAAATTGTTATTTGTATATTCTTGTGTCCTCTTGGAATTGGAAGACAAATTTGTCCAAGTGAAATTGGAATTGTTGTTTGTATCTTCTTGGAATTGGAATACAAATTTTTCCAAGTGCAATTGGAATTGGAATTATTAGATGTGTCTTATTTTGTAATACAGAAACAAATTTTTCCACTTGGTTATGCCTTATTACGTAATAGGAAGACAATTTTTTGGTGGGTGTTTGGAAGACAAGTTTTATCTTTAAACATGGGGAAACGACGGATTCGAGAAATAAATTCCTCAAGAAAAACGAAACCGATCGAAAAGATAGAAGAAGAAAGAGAAAAATAAAGGTTATGTATTTCAAAGCGTAGGCTTCCAGAAGAGATAAATCCAATCTCTAGAGAAATAGATGCCGCTATTTTTTCTCCTCCTTCATTAGAAGCAAAGAACAAGAGTTAATTAGAGAGAAATGCATACATTATATTCATCAATACAACTTGTTGTGGATGAGAAAATGATGGATGATTTTCTTGGATTTGATTATACAATGGATGAAATTAGAGAAGAAACCGATGTACAACATTGCGGTGAAGAAGTTCCTGTGGTGAAATCCCTTGTTGGATAGTCAAATGTTCCAAAAACTAGTCAATCCCATGTCCACTATCCTCCCATGTTTTATCCACCAGTGATTGAAGGGGAAAGAACTGCAACATTTTTAACTCTACAACAGGGAGGTCAAGAGTTCCAGAATAGGGATTCATCGTCCCTACCTAGATTGAGCACTATGTTGTGAAGAACTCTTAGATGTATTCAGGTCGATGAAAGTGGTTGAGGATCACTTGAAGATACGATGTTTCTAAATACGATGTTGCTAAATCATTAAAGAATATTTTGAAACAAAATACGATGTTGCTAAATGTCAATTATTTTTATCTTTGTTAAAATGTAGAAGTTTGACTATTGTTAGGAGAATTTTAGGCATTAAAACAGTGAAAAGTGTAGAAACAAGTCATCATATTCTTAGAAACCTTGTAGATTATTTTCAAATAATTGGTAACAAATATTGTTCTAAAGACCGCAATGCAGTTTGACGTGTCTTCTCACAATCAATTGTTAGCAATATCATGAGAAAACATCATTTTCTACAAAAAACCTCTCACCTCTTGAAATGCAATGTCAAAAACCTTAGAAAGTATTCCCAAAGACAAGATAGACTCGACAAAGGTGGCCCAACCTATCTCTGGTCCTTCAATGGTAGGCTACCTCGTTCTGACATGAAGTTAATTGGAGTGGTTAAAGGACTAGTTCAATATTTCTGGCATGTGAACACTAGGCTTTCTCCCAACCAAAAAGATTTACTAAAATTGAGAATGGGATCTAGGGACCATGAAACCCATATTAAACAATTTCTTGAAATTACACAGAAATAATTGTATGAGAGATTCGCATACATACATAGTGCACTTAACTTGGGCCAAAGATCTTTCCATAAATGAAAACTCTGGTATGTTCAAATAAACACAATTCGTAATACATCTTTTTGTAGATATAACATTGGGTATGGTTACTATTATGACACACACACACACACATTTGTTGGCTTTTCTTTCTTTTAATTCTTCTCGGGCTGACCCATGTTCAGATCTGAATAGGTTTCCAACAAAACCCTTAAAAACTATCGGCCCTCCTGGTAAACCAAAAGGAAACGTTGCACACAGGATGCACAATGTAGTCTCACCTAAGATAACTTTGATGGGTGACTTCAATACTCAAGTGTTTGCAGTCTAGGAATGAATGGGGATCTATGGTTGTGTTCTTTCTTCCTTATTCATCATCCTTTTTAACGATTCAACTACTTTAGTGGTTTATTTTTATTTAATTATATGCATGCATTCTTATAAATCTACTTTAACCATTCATTCATAAGCTAATGATCAATAAAAAGTAAATCATTCATTAAAAATCATACATAACACAAGGTTTACTGTGGTTCACCCCCTCTTGGGGCTACGTCCAAAAATATCTGGTTTCTCTACTATTTTCTTTATTCTGTTGCAAAATCTTGCATTGCACGCATTACATATTCATTAATACAATCAATATTAAGGGTAAGAACCATTTGTGAGGAGGACTAGATCACACTGGGCTCCTCGGCGTCTGACCTAACCCTCAAAAAATAACTTATTTGACTCTTCTACAAGACTTATTAGAATCAACAACCCACAAAATCATACTAATCAACTCTCTCTATTATGATATATTCTCCCTTATCCTCTCTCTTTCTTAGACCTCCTAGGTCCTTATTTATACTATTTTATCAACTTATAGTTGTTACAATCTTGTAAAAACCCCTAAACCTATCATGGTTAGGCTTGTTTTCCTGTGTGACACATTGTCTTTCCTCTTACGTGTTGTTTTTCCTTCTTTTTTTGCATATTTCTTTCTTTCCACCTATTGCCCATGCTCCAAAAAAAGTCTTCCTTTCCAAAAACAGGTCTTTCCCAAAACATATCCTTCTCCAAAAATAGGCCTACACCCAAAATAGACTTCCTTCTCAAAATAGGCCTACGCCCAAAATATTAGGAAGTAATTAATTATGTTAATCCCATGAAATTATGACTCTTGCACTTATACAAATATCTACAACCAATATCTTTCGACCAATAAATCTTAAGGCTAGGGTTGAAAGGCTCCAGTTCCAAGTTTTCGAGTCCACTTGGACCCACGTTTGACATGTAGACTGACGTGGCATAAATGTCTCCACCGGGTGTTTGGTTCACCCGTTTCGGTGTGGAAACTTCTCCACTTGACACATATTGGGTGAGATCAACACATTGGGCCATCGAGACTTTCCCAACCCCTCATACCTTCAACCTTTCCTTGAGGTCCGAGATCCTACTTTTCTTATCGAAAAGTTAACAGTGATGATCCAGTGACCCTTGAATCAAATGGTTTAGGGATTAACATGTATATCCTAGGAAATGATCTTAACGAGGGCCCCATACTTCACTCATCCACATACCATATGTTGACATGCATCACCCCCGTGACATTGTGGATTCACAACTGGTATAGTTCATCACTATTACGTCACCCTCTCTCTATTCATGTTCCTTTATAATAATAAAGGGAGGAATCCAAGATCTATAATTGTGATTCCCATATTTCAGATATTAAGACTTCCATGGAATTTTTACTTAGAAATATTCTAGGGTCTAGTGATTTGATACCTAGGTACGCTAAATCCCCTCCTGAGATTTCACAAAGATCAATGGCTAAGATCTTCAGGCCCATGGATCTAACGACCCTCAATAATCATCGATTTGCATGGGGATTTTTAGAGGCTGGAAGCTATATTACTGGGATCCATTCAATGTAATATCGAATTGTAACTTATACTTTTGGAAGAAATAGTCCTGTACTCTCATGTTGCATAATTTTGTTGGGTTCTTAACGTTCTTATGTATTTAACAACAAGTAATAATCATGCTAGATGACCTTCAATAGAGGACCCTATTCCTTGCAAACATTATATGTTAACAAAAATGGAAGGATATTATGGGTTTTGTCATCCTTCTTGGGCCTGGGAACTTTGTGATGTCCCCATTACTCACGACTTAAAAAAAATTACCCTTATAACCATTGTAGAATTCCTATCTCAAGATGAGAAATACCACAACAAAATTACAACCTTTGATATCAATTACACTCCTTTAACTACACTACTTATGTATAATATTCATGCATAATAGCTACACGATACACATGCAACATATTAAGGAAAACAATAACAGAGATACATAATTCCAACAACAATTACCATTGCAGAGAATTCATAATTATCGTTCTTCTACCATTTAAACAACAATATAGTGAAATATAAATAACACATCATATACTCAACACATGAACACAGTATTATTCATACACTAATTAAAAAAAGCTCTTGGTGAACACTTATCTGATATAAATAGCCACCAAATGCATGTAGACCTACGAATTTCCTCCCAGCCTTAGAATATGCTACTCATAAGCCAACAACAGGTCACCCCTAAGTTGGGGCTTAAACTCCACTTGGGAAAGGTCTCTCATCAGTATAAATATTCCAATTCAAGTGCCAAGTTTAACAACCATCCTACAATCCCACATTCTCCACATGCATGTCCTACCCCAAGAAGTGTTCCCCTACTTTCCTCAATAGTCCTTTGGCTGCTCTATTTTGATTCCATGGATTCAACAACAGGTCGGATAGGAAGTATCAAATCCCTATAGTTGCAGCTTGGAAACTTGGGAAAACAACTCCCAACAATTCTCTCACCTAGAGATAATTATTATGGGCCTTCCATCCTTCTTCTTCAACAACACTTCTCTCACCTGGAGAGAATTCTCATGGGCCTGAAAACAAACCTCTTCATCGGTACTTCTTTCACCTACAAAGAATTCTTATGAGCATGACACCCTTCTTCTTCAACTACACATGGGCTTGAAAATCCATGATACCAGGTCGATGTACAGTGATGGCAGTAAGGCCAAAATGGATAGAGGTTGTTCGCCTCCTTTTGAAAAATGATGAAAGAATGATGGACAAGATGGTATTGTTTGTGTTTCTTTATGGGTGACCGTCTTGGACGTTGATTTTGGATTGACTTGAGGATAGGGTCTTGGTAGGACCAGAAGTGATACCAGAAATGAAGAACATATGCAATCGATAAAACAGATAATTAAAGAAGCATAGGATCGACAAAAGAGTTATGTTGATGTGCATCGCATTGACTGCAATTATGAAGTTGGTGATAGAGTTTTCTTGCAGGTAAAACCGCCCAAGATTTTGATCAAGTCTGGAAAGGGTGTTAAAATATCTCCTAGGTTCGTGGGACCTTTCGAGGTTGTGAAAAACAAAGGACCTGTGGCTTATCGACTAGTGTTTCATGATTCTTTGAGGCATATGAACGATGTGTTTCATGTATATGTTTTACGATATTATATTCATGATATGTCACGTGTTATTGACATGATTTCTTTACAGGTGTCAGACTAGGGTGTTCTAATGGAGAAGTTGATCCACGTTCTAGACCGTCGTATTTGATAGCTATGACGTCGAATATTTGATTAGGTCAAGGTCCAATGGGACAACTATAGTCCACACTCGGTTACCTGGGAGGACACATATGAGACGCGTCAACAATTTTCTTACTTGTTTGATAGATTAGATATGTATATCTATGAAAGTTACATTTATTTACTTTCATTCTAAAAACTTCGGGATGAAGTTTAAAACAAGAGCGAGTGTATGTAACATCCCTCTCTATTGAGCACACTTTTATTGACATATTCTTTGATAACACTTCCGTGCAAGTGATCCGGTTATGGTATAATATGATTTCATTTTGATAATGGGTTATATATGATGATGATGATGTATTGTGTCTTGTTGTTAAATTGATGTATATGTATTGACAGATGTTATTGAAGAGTTTCTTGAGTGTGCATGACAAATTATAGGTTATGGATGTTGATGGCATCAATGGACTTCCTTTGACTCTGGATTGAGTCACGAAATGGATTGTATTTGTTTGATTATCTCATTTTCCGCACATGTTACATATGATTCATTACAATATGATTTATGTATATGGATTATTGACATTGTTTTGGTCAGCAATGCAGGCTTGACGATGCTTTCTAATCCGACTCACATAAGGATTAAAAGGGCCATGCACATAAATGAGACATTGAGGGAGAGGTGTAGCAGTGTCCCTGTGACAGCCTATTAGAACTATCGTCGTGGTCTGAATGGTAGGTTAACAATTATATATTTCAAGAGCTCCACGATGTCGTGAGGGAGGATTGAGACAATCGCTCACTAATATTTCTAAGGGGCGTGCAATAAGGTGGAGTCATTATTCATTAAAATCCATTGGTCTCGAACAAGGTAGAACGAGTGGAGTGTTGACTCCAAGGGTCGGACAAACTTCCAAAACCAATCTACGGCGAGTGGAAGCCTTCGAGCAGGGAGGTGTGTCTTGAAAGGCACGTCGTGTAATTAATAGCTTGAGTCCATAAATCTAGGTGGACTAGAAAACATTGAAATGATTAGACCTTGTTAGAATAAAATAATTAATTAAATAATAAATTAATAGTTATAAATCCTAACAAGATTCTAATCCTAGGTCTAAGACTAAGTCTAAGTCCAAATCTAAATAAAGGACTAAATTAATTGTGACTTAAGTTAAAAAGTGTTGAAAATATAATCATACTCTAGGAAAAAGGGGAACATAATTTAAAATGTTGGATAAAATGTACATGTGTGCATGAAATTAATAAATTCCAATTTTAAGATAGAAGAAATAATAATATGAGAGAATAGGTTTACAAATAGAATTGTATCTAGAGTCAAGCTACCACTAGTCTAACTAGAAGAAGACTCATAATCCAACTAAGGTCTAGTTAGGAGACACTCTTTAAATGAAAAATTGGGGAACAAAGGGACATCTAAGAGAGAAAATAGGGACACATTGGGGAATGTGAGGGAAATTGGATTTTTAATTAAAATAAAAATGGTAATTACTTGTGCAACTTGGGGAGAGGGTGACAAGTGTGTGGGTGAATAATCCAAATTAAATTAATTGTGCATGAAGACATGTTTCATTGAGTATTTTTCTATAAAATAAATGTGGTAGACGGAAAATGGATCTGACTTTTACTTGGTAATGTTATGTTGCCAAAATTTTGTGTACTGTGTTTTACTTGTGAGAGTTTGGATACCAAGCTTTGAGAAAGAGTGGAATCTTTTCGTTGCGAGGAAAGTCTTGGAGCTATTGTTTGTGGGTTTCTTGTGCGTGCGTGGTTTCTTGTGCATGGCTCGGGAAGCTAAGGGGAAGAAGAGTACCCCTAGAATTAGTTGGGAGGTATCCGTGGAGCCTTTATGATTAACAAGTAGGAGAAGAGGAGTGAAATACTTTGGAGGACATATTCAACCCACCATTTACATCCGTCCCGATATTTTTATTCTGAATTTTTTTTTGTAGTGAATTTATTTGAATGTTAGACTTGATATGGGCACTATAAAGTCTATAGAAAATTTTGGGTGTCAGATTGTTATATTTTTTTCCCAAAGATTGATAATCTCGATGCTTGGAAGACTCAAATTATCACTGTAATTTTATGCAATTCCGAACTCTACATTTGAGTGAACCTGATTCTTATTATAATTTATTATAATTTTTTAACTTGTACAATTTGTATAATTTTTGTTAAGATTATGAATCTTGAACATTGTGTTATTTCGCTATCAAATTTAAGACAATTCGAAGGATTGGAAACCGTTTAGTCTATATTAATCTATTTGAAATTTGAGGTTAAATTTCGTTGAGTCTTTGTTAAACGTAAATACAAATTTGATGATTGTGGTTCGATTAAGTCCCTGTTATTGTGTAAGTAAATCTGAATGTTTGTGGTTCGATAAGTCTCTGCTATTATATAAGTAAATCCGAACGCTTCTGGTTTGATTAAGTCCCTGTTCAGGTATAAGTAAATCCGATGCATGTGGTTCGACAATTCTTTGTTATTGTATAAGTAAAATCAAATGCATGGATTTTCGATAGGCTCTGTTGATTTAATTGTAAAGCCTAAATTAAGTGTTCGTTGAATCTCCATTTAATCTAATTGTAATTCAAATATAAGTAATCGAAATCAATCTATTTTAAGTGACTGTCAAACTGATGGTAACTTTTCTTAGAGCCCCTATATAATTAATTGCGGACCTGATTTTATAATTTGTGGATCTTTTAATTGATATGCACAATTACGAACTTGAGTTTTCATTGGCGACTGCAAGACGGATTCTAATCTCTGGATTCGAGTCTGTATGTCATTGCAAATCCTACTTCGGAGTGGTTTCTTGTTTTGAAATTTGAAGTTTGGTTGGTTGCAATTTAATTGCATTGTGGAATTCAGGTTATAGAATTGATGTGATTGAAAGTAATTTACAAATCCTAAGTAGATTACGCACTTAGTCTCTGTATAGATATTCGAATAACTGAACTTGAACTCGTTGTGATTTTCGTGTATTATCTTGCATTGAGGAAATAAAAACTATGGTGACAATTTGAAATCCAACCAGATTATTTGATTCTCTCTACACCGGTGAATGATCGTACCGTGAACTAATAAAATTTTATGTGAGTGACATGGTTTCTACTTCGGATCCTTATTAGCATATCCATTTTAAATTTAATATGTACTAACTGTGCCAGTTATTATTTGTTGCGAGACCAAGTCCTTGCATAAATTGCGTTGTTGCAACTTATTATGCATGGATCCATTACTTGTACAATTCTCTCATTGAAGGGTTGAACATTATTATAATTGTTATAAATTAATATCACTAGAAGATCCTTGCCGGATTGAGTACGTTCTTCCAAGGCACGATATGGGATAGTCACCTTAGTTATTACTTCACCGAGTTCACCCTACCAGAATCTCGATGAATTGAGTCCTTCAAAATGATAATCAAATTTCCTTCCACTATAGGAGATCGTTAGTTGAAGTTAAGAAGTAGACGACTAGTTATAAAACCCGAGTCCTTAGACCAAGTCTATTTTTAAACTGGCATTTAATTCAGTTGACATCCTTGATTTTAATTTCTTAACTAATCGACTTCTTAACTACCTTAGATAATCGACTTCTTGTGACTGTCAAGTATCGATTCAAATGACTACCTTGGACATAAAGGATGTACTAATAAATCCATCGTAAAGAACCATTGTAATTATGTTGATTATTTATTAACATTACAATAATAGGTAAACTCTTTAATCCATTTTCAAAGGCTCAGTGTAATGAAATGCTTTATGAATAAAATCTTGAGCCAGTGTTAGGAATAATTGTTATGATTTCCAATTCCCAATTTGGATCGTAAGTTGGAAATAATTGTAAGGTTATTGTAGGATATCCATATCTTCTTGTAGTAACTTTGTTGATAGTGAAAAATTTAATTGCTACTTATATTTTAAAGGGAAAGAAAAGTGGTAAATATTGAATATAAGTCTTTTGTGGTATTTTTAGGTAGCAAGTATTTTGTTTAGATAATGGACTAATAGCTATTTTGTATTCTTATAAGTTGTGGTACATTGGTCTAGATATTGAATAAAGAATGATACATCTAGGGAAGAAATTGTTAAATGATGATTCTAAATTTATGTCGTATCTTAAGTCTTAAAGTCTTAAATCATTTATCTAGACAATGAATAATAATGGATTGTATTCTTATAGGAATGGAATTTTTTTTAGATGGTGAATAATTAATGTTATATTAAGGGAATATAATTATTAATGGTGAATATTGATTAGATGATGTTATTCATGACGAGAAGGCTTATTATTTAGATGATGAAATATTTGTTGGTTGAAATGTTAGAGCAAGGAAACCTTGTCTAAAATAATGAGTATATGAATGTTTAAATTGCTTTATGATCAAAAATATTATTGTTACTTAGTCTTGAGTATACTTTTGATTTGGTAGGGGGAATAGATATCTCCATTTTATTCAGAATAATCATTAGTCATGGGAACTTAAAATTAAAGTTTGTGAGAGCAGCCATAACACACGATTATACACACAAATAAAATTTCGATATTCAATATTACACACAATATTACATGTATATATAGTTTGAATAAGATCCAACTATCGCCAAACATAGAGATAGTTGTTGAGAGAATATCTCAACAACCTCCTACAAATATTCAATAGATTCAAACCATATCTATTGTAAG
>ML788105.1:51323-94966 GCA_009831015.1 Picea engelmannii
CTTGAACACAGGAAGTTGTAGCTTCCATCTGGTTGCAGCCAGAGAAACCAGGGTGGCAGGGTGGCGCTAGGGAGAACAAGTGTTCTCTGTTATACAGGTTGAAGCCTGTGTAACTGGAAGTTGGTGCTTCCATCCAGTTGGTGTTGGAACATTCAGGAATTTGGTGCTTCGATCCAGTTGGTGCTGGAATACTCAGGGAGTTGGTGCTTCCTTCTAGTGGGTGCTAGAGAAACCAGAGATTTGGAGCTCTCAAACAAGTTGCAGCTTGTAAAACAGAGGTAGCAGCCTCACATTGAGTTGGTGCTCAATTGAAAATGATGTACAGAACAGAAAAAGACTGCCTATCATTTCGAAGAAGAAGAGGTTTTGTCCCTTTATGGGTTTCCTCGTGAAAATCTGTCTCTGTGTGTATTTCATGTGTGACTGATGATCTTTACTCTTACTGTTCATATGCTGTATGATGGTTGATGACACATAAAGAAATCTTAATAATTATTTTAAAAGGTATAAAATTGTTTAAGCTTATAAACAACTGATTCACCCCCCCCCCCTCTCAGTTGTTTTAGTATTTCCAACAACACGACCCTTGGAACTCCCTAGAACAGGCCTCCTGTGCGCAAGCGACCTCAAAAAAATTCATGTATTTGGCTATCCAGGATCCATCAGTGGACAACTTGGAAAAAAGTGACAGATCATCAAATACAAATCAAATACAGGAAAATCCTGGATAGACAAATCTAAGAGAAGACAGAAATTGTAATTGACTTAATGTAATAGCATTGAAGTCTAAAATCAAATACCATGTACGTGCACCATAGGGATAATCCTGTAATTTCATAAATTAACCTATCTTGACCTCTCTTGCCTTACATTTTCCCATATTTCGTCATTGATTTTTATTACTTTAAATACAATAACCATTATCTAAACGAAATTTACAAAGCATCTAATTTTCTAAATAAAATTTACAAAGCACGTAAAAGTAATACATGAACCAAAGTTCTTTCAAATGAAATGTTTCATCATCAATTGTGACAATGAACCTGTGTTTTGTAGCTTGTTTCTTTGTCTCCATCTAAACAGATTAGCAATAAATAGTTAATATATTATATTGGACTATTACACACAACACTCAAAATAAAGACAAATTTCTAGGAAATCTGTAAAGAACCCTTACAACAAATATAATCACAAATTTATTAAAGAAACCAATAGATTTACCTCATGGCCCTCCAATTCCTCTTCATTTTCACATACACAATATCCTCAACATTCCCACCATGCTCTAATGAAAATTTCTAGCAGAGACAAAGTAATATCATCTTGTAAAAACCTAAGAAATGTGTCAAAGCATGTTTCAACCGCTTAATGCTAAATAGATTATATCATATATCGTAACCCTCTTGAAATCCTCTCAAATTTTCTAGACATTTGCATCCAAGAAATTTAAAATGCACCCAAATCGAAAATGTTTTCGTACACATTGGTACTTAAAACTAAAAATAGAATTGCATTCTCGATCCAGGAATAGGAACCCAGGTCATGTCTACATCCTATGCACTACTAAATGTACATGATACTCACAAATGCTCGACAAATGATGAGTCTCTCCTTTGCAGTCTAAAAATCAATGCAATTACAACTAATATAATGTGACTACAACATTATTAAATGTAAACATTAATGATATGTACCTCATATGAAGTGAATCCAACAATGAAACCCCAAAATTATTATCCAATAGCATGCAGGATAAAACTGAATTTATATTAAAGTACTACATTTAACATTTAACAGTGTTACTACGTTTAACATTGTTACTATGTTTAACATTGAAGATTGTTAAAAAAAAAATTGGTCAATGAAAAAATTAATAATGTTCAATGAAAAAATTGAATACAATATATCCAAGAAATCTAAAATGCACCCTAATAGAAAATGTAACACTTTCGTTACTTTTTTTGTTTTTTTGTATACTGGAAGTGGTATTAGAGCTTTGGAAAGTGGTTTTGAAAAGTTTTGAAATGTTGTGATTGAATGAGAATGTGACACTTATACTAAACATGGTTTGGTAGCATCAATTTTTTTTTCTCCATTAATGTTCATTCACTCACAACTATAATATTAGCATCCTCCCTTCATCTACTTTTCCTCTATGCCTCCAATCTAAACGTCCATCGAGTCATAATTTAGTATTAAATATAAGTCATGCCTCAATTATTTATTCTTTAACCATGTTTTAAGTCTTGAAAGACTTACTTTATTTTTTTAATAGTGGTTGTTTAGTTGTCGTGCATGGACAAGAACATCTAAAAAGTGTTTCTTACATATGCATCTTGTGCACCACTAAAAATATTTTTCACCTCACACTTCTCTTCTTTGCATTGTATTTCCACTGTACAAATCAATGCAATTACAACTAATATAATGACATTACAATAGTATGAAATCTAAACAATAATTATATACCTCTTATGAATTGAAGCGGACAATAAGATCCAAAATTTATTGTCCAATAACATGCAAGATAAAACCAAATTTGTATTAAAAAAAAAAATATTATTTTCATGTTTAAGATTGCAAATTACTTAACCTAATTAGTATTAAAAAAAATTATTTTACTTCTTTTCATGTTTAAAATTGCAAATTACTTTAAAAAAAAATTGGCTAAGCCCGAAACTAATAACATTCAACCCCAAAATGAACACAATACCCCCTACACGAGCTCGAAAATAACCAATGTAATAACTTGCTGGAAACTTTTAACAAATAAATTCCCCATCAACTCCATTTGACCATCATCATAAAACAATTATATAAAAATACTCTAATTAAACAATTTACTTCAACCAAAATATGATATCAATTTACTTTAACCAATATATGATATCAGTGTATGATGGATTTAAAATTCAAAAATAAGGATTATGACCAAGTCTATCGTCAAATCTAAATTTTGATATCTTTATAAAGATAAGATTAATTATTTTTTATTAAATTTAAATTTAAAAATTTGTTTAAAAAGTATATCTAAATCTTAATTTCTTTATTTCCTCATCATCTTCGACCCCATTCTTCCTCTCATATAAATCCTAATTTCCTTATCTCCTCATCATCCCTTATCCATTCTTCCTGTCATTTCCTCTCCTCTCGGGTTCAGGTTTAAAGGGTTTCTCTATTTCCTTCTGTTTGTTCTTTTAATAATTGTTGGAACAACCAAAGAGCCAAATACTTCCATGGAGTTCTTAGCTTCTTCATTTATGTTGTATAATTATCTTGTTTGCAAGCCTACTGGCCTGGAGGGTCCGCGCCTGACATTACTCATCGCAGGGTTATGCGACTTTGATAATCCAAACCCGACCGAAGCTCGAATTCAGCGTAAAGTCCTGCATCCTTTGTACTACTCTACTGAGGAGGGAGGGTTCACACTTGGAGGGTCAGGACCATAACACCGTGGCACATGCCATTCTCAAGGGCCACAACACTTGTTTATCATGCACATGGGGCTTATCCTGGTCCTAGTTCTGGAGCTAAGACCTTGCATGGCTTGATCCTGGTCTTTGAGTTTAGTCTTGGATATTGCATGGTGGGAGGCACAACACTAAATACTAAAGATAGTTCATGCCTTACAGAATCTCTCCGAGGAAATTCCGCATCTAAGCACCATAGATGGTATAGTTCTCAACTCCTTATCACTTAAGGTATAGAATCTGTAAGATCACTCCCATCTTATTCTAGATGGAACAAACTTCAATCTACATAACTTTTTTTTGAACAACTGGTACAATTTCTCTTTTTTTTTACATATTGCATCTTACAATCTGGTAATAACAGAGCAGTTTCCCTTGAAATGTGGCCTTTATTTTTCATTTTTTACCTTCTGTAAAATGCCTGGCATCTTGATCATTTGTTAGCACGAGAATTCTTGGTCCTGATGGCTTATACTGATTGGTATTCACTACAACCTATGTATGGAGGAATTGGCCCGAGCAGTACAACAAACATTCCCATGCTAACCCTCAAGTGGAGGCCTATTCCTCTCAATAATATGTTACAGTTTTAGAGTAGACTACTTCTAGCATGTTGTTACTAATTTAAAAGTAAGTATTGTAACATCTTCAATTTCATTCGGTGTCGATTCAGAATGTAACATTGAATGGATATCCATTGGGAAGTAATGGAGCAATCCGGAGGTAGGCATAGAATTTTTTTTAACTTTCGTCCATTTATTGAATGTTTTATGAAATAGGTTTGAAGTTATGGTTTCAAAACCCTTGACCTATGGACTATCCAAATACCTGGTGTAGGGAGGTTCTAGGTTATATAGGTCTTCTACTGACGAAATATAAGTTTCTATTTCATGGTGTGTGGGGATAAGTAAGTCTCTGACAAGAAGTCATTTTCATTTTGTTGATATTTCTTTTCAGAATTGGGGTTTTTGTATTTTCCTAATTGGAAAGGAAAGTCAATGAGCCCAAAGGATTAGACCCTAATCTTTAATATCAAATATTAGAATCCAAATCATTTATGAATATATAAATGTAAATTTTAACAGAATGGAAACCCATAAAAACTACAATAACAAACTTGAGCATGTAATTATAGTGAATTAATCAACAAGCTAGCTACCATTTATGCATGAACTTGAGCAGGTAATTAGAGTGAATTAATCAACCAACTAGCTACCATTTATGAATGAAATAGCCATTGAATGCAACATGCTAATGATATGATCAACCCTGTTTAATTTACTAGTGCAAAACCAATAGAATACATAACTCTAATTTGTCTTTCAGTTAGAGTTAACCAATTCATAAGTCATCAAGGAATTACAGTTCTTCAACCAACAATTTATTCATTGAACTAATTCTAACTTGTCCTTGAGTTAGTGTTAATCTGTAATATCCCCAAAGATAAATTATTATTGAAGTCTAAATGCACTTAGGAATTTATTTCAGTTTTTGGCAAATTTGAAATTGGAAAATTATTGTCATTTATGGCAATTCCGAATTTAGAATTTGGTTAATTGTAATTTAATTATTGTGATTGATTGGGCAAATATTTGATTTTACCAACTAACGTTTTGACTATGACACTTGTAAGAGACAAATAATTTTATAGTTATTGCTGAGGAACATGTTGGATTACTGAGAGGGGGGGGTGAATCAATAATAGCATAATTATAATCCTTTTTCTTCAAATGTTATATCAATGTAGAATTGTTATCCAATAATGAGTAGTAAGAAATAAACAATCACACACATACATAGTACACCATTGTTTTACATGGAAACCCAAATTGGGAGAAAACCACGGAATGTTTTTTTTTATATGTCTTGAAGAATTACATCGATTGGAAGCACCAACTTCCTTTGTTTTTTAGCTGGAACTAGAAGGAGTCTCCAACCCCCTAGTTTCTCAGGCTACAACCTGATGGAAGCTCCAACTCCTCATTTCTCTTGCTACAACTAGAAGGAGGCTACAACCCCCAATGTTCTCCGGATACAACCAGAAGCTGACTACAACCACCTGTCATTCCCCGTCCTACCACCCTGAAGTAGAAGTAGAATGATGGAACCACTTTCACACTATCACTATGAGATATACCACTGTAAAACTGTACCAATAAATCTGAACCATGCATCAACCTGTACCTCAACCTGTAATCAACCTGTACCATAAACAAGTGCATCGACCATGCACCAACCTGTAATCAACTTGTACCATAAACAAGTGCATCCAACCATGTACTAAGTATGTACCAATCATATGTCAACTACTCATCAGCTATGAATAATCAATATGTACGAACATCATCAACTATACACCTCATGTATGTGTGCCAACTCATCAAATAATTGTCTCAACCATGTACTTAACATGTACCACAACCAAAATCGCTCATCAATTTCATCATCCAAATCTGATTTGTAGCTCTGTAATATACCTAGTGTATATGGTCACATTCCTGCAAACCTTCCTTAACTTTAAAAACAAGAAACTAGGATTTTCATCAAACTTTTCTTTAGTCTCACATGCCTAGTTTTGGATTAGTCAACAACCCTAACTTGAAGTAATCATAACTTTGAACCTGTAATGTATAAATATTTGAACCTGATACACAATGTTCTTCAGTTTGTTTTATGTAATTCTTCCAATTGTCACTACTTGGAACCTCTCATAAAAGGAGTTATAGCAAAAATGACATACCTTGTTGAATTCTGGCTTATTCTAGAGAGAGACCTTGTAGAGTGTACCCCACACAAAATATTTGATAAATTGATCTGAAATTGTTACACAGCATGATACAGACTGCACTCTAACCAAAAAAATTGGTCTCACTTAATTTGGATCTTTTATTAAGAAGTTAAACGCCTGATTTTGACTACTTTCGGGACTTTCCACAAACCCTATTTTCTACGGAGTGTAACTCCCAAAATACAATGACCCAGAAGTTGAATTTTTTACCACGGATACTTGGATATGTTTTCTCACTTTGAGATCAATTCCACGGTCTGAATCATTATAGAAAAAAAGTTATAGCGAAAATGGTGAGATGACCTATAAATAACATACCTTAGAAAGCACCATCAAAAGAATTTATCCTTCCTTGCATTTCGACCTTCTTTTCTTCACCTTGACTCATAATTTCGGTTTAGATATCCTTGGTTACCTCAAACACATATAGATATTCAATATTCTCAAGTTTTTCTCAAATGAGAGATCCTTGCCTCTTATTTATACTCTCCAAGTAGCTTCCTTAAAAACATCTTCTAGGTCACTTGGCCACCTTTCCTTATTTTAGGGTTGGGTCCACTTCTAATTTCTCCATTAAATTTATTATTGAAATAATTTATTTTATATTCACTTTGAATTATAATACACTCATCACTTCACTTTATTATTTACCTTTTAAAAACTCTTAAACCACTTTGACTACTTTGACCTTTTGGGACTTCTAGATGACATATGAAGGTCCACCAACTTCGTAAGGCCATAACTCTCAAACCGTGAGGAGTTATGTGAAGTTCTACATACCAACAGAAATGGAATGACATGTACTATCCATATAGAATAGTATTATCTAAAAATATATCATAACTCATACCTTTACCCATCAAACAAACTTGGGTCCATTACCCAAACCTGGGGTCTCCAACGTCTCATGGCCATAACTCTCTAACCGTGAGGAATTATGTGACATTCCACATACCACCAGAAATGACATGACAAAAAATATCCATCTAGGATATTTTCCCTGACAAATTCACTTTCCTTCATCTCATTATTCAACAATTAAGCATGGGTTTTCTTACTCCACAAAGCATCTTCCTGTGAGGGATTTCACCATAAGGGGACCACTTTGGAGTTCATCCATATTTAATTCTTATCAAACATGACAAAAAAATAATGGGTCATATTTACATCAAACAATATTGGGTCCATTACCCAAACCTTTATGCTATGGGGATTTCTTCAAGGGTTGACATCAATGACAACCAACCTTAATAGACAGTCTCCCCCTTTGGCATTGATGGCAACACTCTAATGGAATATTGAAATCATATCACTCATGCTCCCCCTGGAACCATGCCTTTGTCCTTTGCATCCGATAAATCTGCTCCCCCTGGAACCATGCCTCTATCCTCTGCATCTAATAAATTTTCTCCCACTGGAACCATGCCTCTGTCCTCTGCATCTGATAAATCTCTCCCCCTTTCTCATCAATGGCAAAGGTATCTTTCCATCTGGGGCTGCTCCCCCTGACAGACTATCCTCTTATGGTGATTCCTCGTGTACATCTAAGACATATAAGATAAGCATTCAAAAATCATCCATTTTTGGAGTAGAAATAACTCCAAGTCTTTGGCGAAGATATTCAAAGGCTTCCCATGGAAGTGGTTTTATAAATATGTTTGTCACTTGTTCTTTTGTGACCACATACTCAACTCGGATGTTCTTTTCTGCAACCTGTTCCCGTAGAAAGTGATACTTGATTGGAATGTGCTTCGTCTTGGAGTGAATCATCAGGTTTTTTGAGATATTGATGGCACTTGTATTATCACAATATATTGGAATGGGCTCATCATACTCATCCTGTATATCTGTCAAAGTTTGTTTCATCCAAAGAACCTATGTACACCATGATGTTGTTGCAATATACTCTGCCTCAGCTATAGATAGAGATATCAATGATTGTTTCTTTCTTAACCATGATATCAAACACTCACCTAAGTAGAATGTTGTTCCACTGGTGCTTCGTCAGTCATCAATACAACCTACCCAATCTGCATCTGTGTAGGCAATAAGTGATAGATCTTTTCCTTTTGGATACCAGAATCCAAACTCTTATGTTCCTTTGAGATATCTGAAGATCCTCTTTACTGCTAATACATATGATTCCTTTGGTGCTGCTTGAAATCGTGCCACCTGTCCAATTGCCTGCATTACATCTGGTCTAGATGATATCATATATAGTTGGTTGCCAATCATTGACCTATATTTTCTTTGATATGTAGACTTTGAATCATCATCTTTGCTCAACTTACAACTAGTTTTCATGGGAGTTATAACTGGTTTGCAATCTTTCATTCCGAACCTCTTTAGCATTTCTCTAATATACTTGGTTTTAGAAATAAAATTTTCTTGGTTGATTTGACGTATCTTAATTCCTAGAAAGAAGGATATTTCTCCAAGTAACGACATTTCAAATTCATTCTGCATGACTTTTGAAAATTTTTGGCTTAACCTGTCATCATCACTACCAAAAATAATATCATAAACATAAACTTAAATTAATAAAATATTACCTTGACTTACCTGGATGTAGAGGTTGTTGTCTGCACTTTCTTTTCTGAACCCTGCCTACTGCAGATACTTATCCAGTCTGGAGTACCATGCTCTAGGAGCCTATTTTAGACCATATAAGGCCTTCTTTAATTTACACACATAGCCTGTATTCTCTGACAACTAAAATCCTTCTGGTTGTTCAATGTGGACTTCATCTTCAAGTTACCCATTCAAAAAAGATGATTTTACATTCATCTGATATACTTTAACATTTTTGGAGCATGCATAAGCTAAAAGAAACCAGATTGCTTCCATTCTGACAACTGGGGAAAAGGTCTTTTCAAATTCGATTCCTTCAATCTGCGCATATCCTTTACATACCAATCTAGCTTTGTTCCTTGCAACCTGTCCATATTCATTCAATTTATTCCTGAAAAACCATGTTGTGCCGATCACATTCTTATTCTTTGATCTTGGAACCAATTCCCAAGTGTCATTTTTCTCTATTTGATCCAATTCTTCATCCATGGCCTTATTCCAAAATTCATCCTTGTTGGATTCTTCAAAATAGTTTGGTTCAATTGTAGATAAGAGTGCTAGGTGTGTTTGTTCTGGTGAGAGGATTTTTCTTCTAGTCTCAACTCCTGCATCTTTGTTTCCAATAATTTGATCTGAAGGATAATTCTTCTGTACTCGTTTACTAGGTGTCTTTGTAGATATTTTTTTAACTTTCTCTTCTACTTCTGTCGGATTCTGTTCATCTTCATCTTCCTCTTCTTCTTCTTTTTCATCTTCTTCTTCAAAAAGTTGTTCCATTGATTTGTTTTCTTCTAGTCTGCCTATTTCATCAATTTTTACGTTGATGCTTTCCACAACTTTGTTTAATCTTAGATTGTAACACTTGTATATTTTCCTTGTACTTGATTAACCAACAAGTATTCCATTGTCCACATGAGAGTCAAACTTTCCCATTCTTCCATCTTCTTTTTTGATGTAGCATGTGCTTCCAAAAACTCTGAAGTGCTTCACATTTGCTGGTCTTCCTTTCCATAGCTCGTAGGGAGTTTTATCAGTGTTGTTTCTGAGCATTACTCTATTTTGAATGTGAATTGTTGTATGCACTACATGTGTCCAAAAAATATGTATCAACTTTGAATCCATTATCATTGTTCGGACCATTTCTTGTACTGTCCTGTTCTTTCTTTCAACAACTCTATTCTGTTGAGGTGTCCTAGCGATGGAGAATTGCCTTTTTATTCCATGATTACTACAGTAGTCCATAAATTCCTTTGAGGTGAATTCTCCTCCATTATCTTATATTAAGCATTTTATTCTTGAATCCATCTCATTTTCAACCATTTCCTTGTAGATCTTGAAATTTTCAAAAGCTTCTGATTTGTTCTTGAGAAAGCAAACTGCATTCATTCTTATATAATCATAAACTAATAACATAAAGTATCTCTCACCTTTTAAGAATTTTGTTGTAGTTGGTCCATCTAGATCAGTATGCACAATTTCCAGTGGTTTTGTTGTTGAATATTCGTTTGATTTGAACCTGGTCTTTGTTTGCTTTCCTTGTTGGCAATGCTTGCATAAAGTGTTGGTTGGTTTCGTGATCTGGAGAATTTCTCTAATTGCTTCTCTTTTTTTGACTTTGACAAGGTTATGAAAATGCATGCGACCCATTCTTATGTGCCATAGCCAACTTTCATCTTCCTTTCCTAGACAACACTTTTCATTTCCAATTTCATTTAACACATATATGTTGCTTGAAGTTATTGTAGCTGTAGCGACCAATTTCCCTGAACCTTATTTTCTTATCTCACACTTTTGTGAATCGAAAGTAACTTTATGAACTTGGTCACACATTTGACTCAAACTTAAAAATTGTGTTTCATATCTTCTACTAGTAGAACATTTTCTTCCTTTTCATTCTTGTTCCCAATTCGGATTGTGCCTTTTCCAATGATTTTGGATGAATTGTCATTTCCATAGGAGACTGATCCATCTCTTTCCTTTCGTAATGTAAGAAACTTGTCTCTATCACCTATCATGTGTTTTGAACATCCACTATCAACATATCAACCACATTTCTTCTGTTTAGCTTGTAGATCGACTGTGCATTCTTCATTCCTATACTGATCTTGTTTTCTTATCCATGTCATTTTCTGAGGTTCTTGTTTGTGACTCTGTTGAGGTTCCTTAGGATGCACTGTCATTCTGCAATTTTTGGCCATGTGTCCAAGATTGTTACATTTGTAACATTCCACTTCAGTGCTCAAAGATTCAAACCTGTTGTAACTTCATCTCTGTGTTTCACTAGGTCTTCTTGAATAACCCCTTTGTGAATGGCTCTCAAAGTAGTTATTGTTCCTGTTGTTAGCTCTGCAATTTACAACATTATGTCAAAAATTATTGCATGCATAACATAAACCAAAAAATATAGTTTGATACCTGGTAGTTGAAGATATTATGAAAGGAGGTTCTCTTATGAATCATTCTTCTTCTTGAGGCATGTCTATCTGTTGTTGATTCTAAAATTTGAATCTTCTCGGTGGAGGAGTGTCCCTGTAATATTCCTTGTATATCTTTTTATCCCTTTTGATTGTTTCTGCATAACTTTTTGTATTTGTTTCTTGCTCTATTGTTTTAGAGCTTGATCCCTTTTCTTTCTTATTGTATCCAAGTCCAGACTTGTCAAGATAAGATTTTTGACTATTGATAATGTCATCCAGAACTTTTGAGCTATTCTGCATATTTTTTTTTTGAATATTCTTTCTTAGTGTGACAATCTCTGCTTCCAAGTTTCCAATGATCCTGTCCTTTCCTTCTAGCTGCTCTTTGAGTGCTTCTTCAATTCTTTTATCTTCTTCTATTTGAACCTTCAATTTTGTGATCATTTGTTCTAGTTCTTGAGTGTCTTTTTTCTTATCTAGTTCTGCTTGTAGTTTCTTGTTTTTCTTCTTCTCTCTTCTGATAACTTCTATGGCACTCATTAATTCTTCTCAGAAGTCAACTTCTGCCTATTCAATTTTTTTCTTCATATGCTTCTTCATATGCTTCTTCATATTCTTCTTCGAGGTCTTCTTTATCAGAGTCTTCTACTACCATGAATAGAACTCTCCCCATTTCACTGTCACTGACTTCATCTTCATCTGATGATGAGATGTCTTCTTTGGTGCAAAAGTTTTTTTTGAAAACTTTCTTTGTAGTTATTTTACCTTTATATGTTTGTCTGCATTTTGAGTAACCTTCATCATTTCTCTTTTTCTTATGAGGACATTTGTTAGAAAAATGACCAATACCATTACAATTAAAAAAAATTAAGGGAATCTTACCTTTGTACCTACCGTTGGTTCCCTTATTCAGTCTTTTGACGAAGTTGGCCACTTCTTCATCATCTTTCGAGACGTTGTTTTTGTTGTTATATTATTCTTGTTCCTTTTTATTTTTCTTTGATCTTTTGGATACTTTGAAGGTTGCTTCTTTTACATCTGGATTTTCTTGTTCAGTTCTCATTTCATATGTTGTGAAGATTCCATGCAGTTCGTCCATGCTTATTGAGTTTAGATCCGATCTTTTTTCTAGTGATAATATCTTAGGGTTGAATCTCATAGGAAGAGATCTTAGTACCTTTTGAACAATTACAGATTCTTCGATTTATTCTCCCAATCCTATGATTTCATTCATTGTTTCATCGACTCGTAAGAAGTAGGTTGTGATATCTTCATCTTCCTTCATTTTTAGTTGTTCTAGCTGACCTCTGTAAGTTTGAAGCTTTGTTGCTTTGACTTTTGAATCTCCTTCATAAATATTTCGAAGCTTGTCCCAAATCTATTTAGCAGATTTACAATGTGCAACTTTGGTGAATACCGTATCACTGAGACCATTCAAAATTGCATTTATGGCTTTGGAATTATTCTCACCAAGTTTCACTGCTTTGTCATTTGTTGGTGGAACTGCTGGTGTTGTGTATCCATCTACAATTGATTGCCAAACTTGAAATCTTTTTGCCTGTATATATGCCTTCATCCTTATGCTCCAAAAAGAATACTTATGCCCATCAAACTGTGGTATTCCATTTTTATATGAGTTGTTACTCTCCATGATCTACCTTTCAGTGGTTAAACTGATTTCTGAAGGAACTTGCTCTGATACCAATTGTTGGATTACTGAGAGGGGGGTGAATCAGTAATAGTGTAATTATAATCATTTTTATTCAAATATTATATCAATGTAGAATTATTATCCAATAATGAGTAGTAATAAATAAACAATCACACACATACATAGTACACCAGTGTTTTACATGGAAATCCAAATTGGGATAAAACCACAAAATCTTTTTTCTTATATGTCTTGAAGAATTGCATTCATTGGAAGCACCAACTTCTCTGTTTTCCAGCTGAAACTGGAAGGAGGATCCAACCCCCTAGTTTCTCAGGCTACAACCTGAGGGAAGCTCCAACTCCCCAATTCTTTGGCTACAACCAGAAGGAGGCTACAACCCCCAATGCTCTCCGACTACAACTGGAAGGTGGCTACAACCACCTGTCCTTGACTCGTCGTGCCACCCTGAAGTAGAAGTAGAATGATGAAACCACTGTCACACTATCACTGTGAGATATACCGCTATAAACATGTACCAATAAATCTGAACCATTCATCAACCTGTACCTCAACCTGTAATCAACCTGTACCATAAAAAAGTCCATCAACCATGCACCAACCTGTAATCAACCTGTACCATAAGCAAGTGCATCCAACCATGTACCAAGTATGTACCAATCATGTGTCAACTACTCATCAACTACGACTCATCAATATGTACCATATCATCAACTATACACCCCATGTATGTGCGCAAACTCATCAAATACTTGTCTCAACCATGTACTCAACATGTACCACAACCAAAAGCCCTCTTCAATTTCATCATCCAAATCTGATTTGTAGCTCTGTAATAGATCTGGTGTATATGATCACATTCCTGCAAATCTTCCTTAACTTTAAAAACAAGAGACTAGCATTTTCATCAAACTTTTCCTTTAGTCTCACATGCCTAGTTTTGGATTAGTCAACAACCCTAACTTGAAGTAATCATAACTATGAACATGTAATGTATAAAGATATGAAACTGATACACAATGTTTTTCAGTTTATTTTATGCAATTACTCCAAGTTTCATTACTTGGAACCTCTCAGAAAAAGGATTTATAGTAAAAATGGCATACAATGTTGAATTCTGGCTTATTCTAGAGAGCGACCTTGTAGAGTGTGCCCCACACAAAATATTTAATGAATTGATATAAAACTATTACACAAGATACTAAAGACTGTATCCTATCCAACACATTTGGTCGCACTGAATTTGGATTTGTTATGAAGTATTTATGACGTTTTTAGCCGAAACATAAGATTTTCACTAGTTTTGGGACTCGCCACAACCCCTATTTTCCATGGACTGTAACTCCCAAAATAAAACAACCCACTTGATGAAAATTTTAACATAGATACTTGGATATGCTTTCTCACTTGCATAGCAATTTCATGGTATGAATCATTACAGAAAAAATGTTATAGCAAAAGTGGTGAGATGACCTGTAAATAACATACCTTAGAAAGCACCATCAAAAGAACTTATTCTTCCTTGCATTTCGGCCTTCTTTTCTTCACCTTCACTCAGAATTATGGTTTAGATATCCTTGGTTACCTCGAACAAATATAGATATTCAATATTCTCAAGTGTGTTTCAAATGAGAGAGCCTTGCCTTTTATTTATACTCTCCAAGTATCTTCCTTAAAAACATCTTCTAGGTCACTTGGCCCACTTTCCTTATTTTAGGGTTGGGTCCACTTCTAATTTCTCCATGGAATTAAATTTATTATTGAAGTAATTTATTTTGTATTCACTTTGAATTATAATACACTCTTCACTTCACTTTATCATTTACCTTTTAAAATCTCTTAAACCACTTTGACTACTTTTACCTTTTGGGGCTTCTAGATGACATATGAGGGTCCTCCAACTTCGTAAGGCCATAACTCTCAAACAGTGAGGAGTTATGTGAAATTCTAAATACCACATGAAATGGCATGACATGTACTATCCATA
Organism: Picea engelmannii; assembly: GCA_009831015.1. Taxonomy (NCBI): domain Eukaryota; kingdom Viridiplantae; phylum Streptophyta; class Pinopsida; order Pinales; family Pinaceae; genus Picea; species Picea engelmannii. The sequence continues at coordinate 66,229 of ML788105.1, forward strand.
TAGAATAGTATTATCTAAAAATATATCATAACTCATATTGTTACCCATCAAACAAACTTGGGTCCATTACCCAAACCTGGGGTCTCCAACTTCTCATGGCCATAACTCTCTAACCGTGAGGAATTATGTGACATTCCACATACCAACAAAAATGACATGACAAGAACTGTCCATATAGGATATTTTCCCTGAAAAATTCACTTTCCTTCATCTCATTATTCCACAATTAAGCATGCATTCTCTTACTCCACAAAGTGTCTTACCGTGAGGGCTTTCACCATAAGGGGACCACTTTGGAGTTCATCCATATTTACTTCTTATCAAACATGAAAAAACAATAATCAGTCATACTTACATCAAACAATATTGGGTCCATTACCCAAACCTTTGTTCTACGAGGCTTTCTTCAAGGGTTGACATCAATTACAACCAACCTTAATCAACAGGACAAATGGAACAGCCAGATTTAAATCAACTGAAAATGACTGCATGAGTGGGGAACAGGCTTGAACTACCTTAGGGATGAATTTTAAAAGTGGAAAATCAGGAATTTGGCCATTGGTAGCCCATGAAAATCAGGGATTTGTAAAGCTGGGAAAATTCCCAAGGCGAAGAGACCTAGGCACAAGATGCTATTGCATATATAGCATATGGGAGGAGGCGGGGCGTTGCCTAGTATGTGAGGAAATATAAGATCACTTTCTTTTATGAGCACTAATTCTCAGCGTGAGGCAAGGAGAGCTTGAGATTTGGAAAATCATGTCACTTGTTGTTATGAGTGCTAATTTTGAGTGTGGAAAGGAAAATCGAGATCTGAAAGAAGACTACAACGAAAGAAGAGTTTTGAGGTTCACTCTCATGGATTCATGGTCAGGATAGGGGGTGAACGAAACATGTAGTTTTGGTTGTTCTATTCTATGGTTGGGTGGAACTTGGTTGTTCCATTTGTTGTTCCAACAATTTATTCAGATATGTTCTTCTACTCTTCCCTGGATGAATGTTCTATTGATTAATAATTGGTAGAACACATTTATTTAGTTATGGTTAAGTGTTATATTGATGAATGACTATTAGTATACAACTATTGGTTGGGTAGAGGGAAATGAATTATTGAATAAGCCTCTATCTTTGAATTTATGCATTGATTAGAGCCAAGAAACATTGTTGTATGTGCTAACTGTTGATAAGTGTATAGAAAATTGTTGTGTGTATTGTTGTATATGAAAGTGTGAAAGTTCTTATTCATGTGATATAATCTATGGTCTACAATAGGAAAGTAATTATCAGATCGATCTGTGACTGATATTAATAAATTTTTAAATTGAGTAATTACCAAAAACATTTTGAGTGAATATCGGAATTGAAATATATATCTATATGTGTTGTTAGCTATACGGATTTTCTGAGCTACATGAACATATATTACACATAAAGATATTTCTTGATTTTTACATGTATTTTCCTTTTTAGCCGACTGTGTTAATTATAACAAAGGGTTACAGTTCTCTTCCTTTTAATCTCAGGAGTAAATGTCCAGGGATTTAGATACATAAACATGTTACCTATTATAGAGTCGGTCCAATATTTAAATGAGTCTTCAAACTCTACATAACACTTCCGATCATAACTATTATTTAGGGAAATTGTCTCTAGTAGGCGTTTCAAAGAAATTTGGAAGGTGTAGCCTTCAAAATGTTTGAAATCTCCCAATTTAGGGAAGAAAGAGAAAATAAATCTCAGGAGGAATAGTGGTTTTAAGTCTCAAGAGGAAACACTTAGAAAAGTGTCTATGTCTTGAAGAGTTCAACTCCCTAAAGGTGAACCGAAAAAATTCGAGGTAATCAAAGGAAGATAAAGGGTTAAGATCCATTCAAGAGAAGCTGAAATCTTTCAAGCCATTATATCTCAGAGAAGTAGTGCACTGGTTAGTTGCGAGGAATTATTGGAATTTCATTACCAGAAGATTTGGAAGAAGTAGAGTGAAATCTGCGAAACCACGAAACATGAAGTCCCAAAATCATCGAGACCTTCCATAGAAAGGGGATATGTGGCAAGAGATCATAATTTCGCTGACTCGCAAAGTGTAAAGGTCAAAGGGAAGAGTCATGAGGATTCACGAAACGTGAAATCACGATTTAATCCAAGTCGTTGATCACGGAGAGATCTGGACTGTCGATTGTCCAGGGATAATTTTGAGATATTGAGGATTGGGACCAGGGAAGTGAGCGACCATCCAACTTCACAAAATGAGAAGTCTCGATACGCGAAGGGAATATCTAAACTGTTATATCCAGAGCAATGTGAGTCGTCTAATTTGGGTGCTCTGAAAATATTGGCATTTCGGAAGTCGAGAATGTGGAGGAAGTGTTCACGTGGAAGTCACAAGTCGTGAAATCCCAATTTGTGAAAGAAGAGTCTGGATCATTGTATCTATAGAGGATACGTGTCAACAGGTCGGAAGATCGATAAGGAGGCATAAGTTGAGGTGTTGAAACAACCAAAGCCCAGAGAGCCGAAGAGGTGAGAGTTGTCAATTTGCGAGGGGACACTTGTCACTAGATCACAAGCTCTGGAGAAAATTACACTAGAGTTTCAGTTTGAGAACTTAAACAGCCGAAGCCCGAATAATGGGAGAGAACGTTAGTCATTTATCTATGTCGAATAGGTGTCACCAAATCATGGACTCTGGAAGGATTCACTCTGGAGACTCGTGGCTATTGATATTTTAAATCGCCGAAGGTTGTAGTCCCAGAAACAACGAGGGTCATCGATGCAAAGGAGAACACGTGGCGTTAGATCTAGAACTCTGGGAGATATCCAATTAGCAGGGACGAGAGATTGATATTTGAGATCTCGTAAGTCCGGAGAGCCGGAACAAATATGAGTCGTCAGATCACCCGAAGTGAATCTGAACATGTATATCCGGAGAGGATACGTGGTGGAGATATGTAGACTCCAGGCAAGGACCCAAAGTAATTCTAGGTCGTCTGATGTAAGAGGAAATGTGGCATGATTTGGCATATTTAGGGAGAAGAAAAAAGGACTTGAGATTTGAGATCCCGAAAGGTCCTATCCACAGAGGAGATCCTAGTCGTGGATTCAAGGGGACATATGGAAATACATCTCCCACTCCTGGATATTGGCATGCAAAGGAGAGTGGAGTTGAGAGTTGAAACTCTTGGAGGTCGGAAAGGAGGAGTCAATGATAGTCGTTGATCTAGAGGAGAGGTACGTGTCGACAGATCGTGGGAATCTGGGGAGAGGCATGGAAAAAGAAAATAATGGAGGAACGAAGTTTGATAACAATTGATGTTCGGAAGCAGCACTAAGAGGCACGAGATCAATGGACAGGGAGGATTGTGGAGCCAGAACTTGCGTGGAGGATATTATTCCATGAGTGGGATGCAATTTCCACCATTATTTTGGCAACGAGGTACGTGTCAGCTGGAGGAGGATTGCGGGGAGAAAAGTGGATTAGTTGAAACCACTCTTTCTCATGCCCATAATCGTGCATTAGCGCAAGGGCACAACCCAAGGACATATGAACGAAGGGGTTAGTGAAGAGGAGCTAGCGCCTGTAAAATGAGAAGCGCCCAGAGGGCCTATAGACATAAGGTTTTAAGTCTGCGATAGATGTACTGAACCTTAATTTTTAAGTACGCAATCTATGTTTTAAGCTCAACTTTGTTTAGTCTTGTATGATATGTGTATTGTCTATGCTTAAATATTTTCTGTAATTCGAGTGGGGTTCTTCCCCATTAAATCTATCGTTAATATGTATACATATATATAGATAGATATATGGATAGGATCATAATGTTAGTGGGGGTTTACTAACCATTATGCTTATTTAGATATGTTGGTAATATGAGAGGTTGGGGTATAGCGAAGTTACCTTTGGCCCTTTAAGTATATGATTACTGTGCAATAGGAAATAACCGAGAGATAATTTTTTTTATAATGGTAGTTAATTATGTTGATAACTGGAAACATAAACCTTGAAAAATTTAATACTGAGGACAACTACCTACTTATAATAACAGTAGGTCTTTCGAGATAAGTTGTTTGAAGAGAAAGAGATGAATGTCCCTAATAATTTCTTTTTTATTTGGTTCCTCAAACCAACACACAAATCCTTTACATGGATTCCTTATAGGCTTCCTAGTGCAATATCGGGTCTATAGGTAGTTTTTGTTCATTTGAAATGGGTCTTAAGGCCTAAATATGGTCAAGAGAGGAGACAACAGCCTTAAACACTAATTGACCTTTGTCAAGCTCAAGCATGGTGAACAACACCTATAATCCATGACACACGACCTCGCTAGGGGCTCTTTGGCATATGACTTGGATATGTACATCATTAAGATTTTTTGCACACCACATATGGGTATCAAGACCTTGACCATGGTTGGAGAAGGGAAGGCACAACCTCAAGCCCTTAAAAATGATTGGAGGAGGGAAACCACAATCATAGGACTTAATCATAACTTATTGGGCTCAAGCACCATGAATGCATCCTAAAACCACCACATGAGATCCTTGTAGGGTCCCTTTGGCCTCCTAGAGGGATATGGATGCCATGAATATATTTTTAGCACTATAAATGATCTAAAGGTATAACCAACATTAAGGGAGGAAAACAAAGTTCTTAAACCCTAGCCAAATCTTCTCGGAATCAAGAGATATGAAAAACAATATGGAAGCATCTATCTCTAGGAGGCGTTGGGTATTCATGTTGGATATGCACACCATTAGGTGGTTATGCACATTATGGATGGGTAATGGGGCCTTGACCATCATAAAATAATGGACAATTGGCTTGGGATCTTGTTGAATATTTTTGAGCTTAAGAGCCTTGGAAAAATTCTCAAACCAACACATGGGAACTTTGTAGGTGGTCTTTGGCCTCTAACTGGGATATAGGTGTTATGAAAAGGTTTTGTGCATTTGAAATGGATCTTGAGGCATAATTATGGTTAGAGGGGAAGACAATGAAACAATAACTTCAATCCTTAATTGAACCTTCTCAAAATTCATCACCATGAACAACACATAGAAAACATAAAAAAATCCCTCTATAGGGAGTCGTTGCCATCTGAAACTAATATGGGAGCCATTGCAGGGTCTTGGGAATCATGGATGGGTCTATGGTCCTCGGCCATATTCAAGGGAGGGAAACGAGAGCCCACAACCCTAAGCCTTGCTTTTCATGCTAAAGCACCATGGATGAATCTTCAAACCACCAATTATCACCTTTCTAGGGTAGGATTGATGTTTGAGGGAATATGTTGTAGGATGTCTAGGGAATGCATATGTGTAGCCTCAAAGGCATAGCCATATTTATGTTGCAGAGGGAATAATTCATCCTTTGTTATGTAATCCTAGGAAATTATATAGAATTGTCTTGCTACATATCAAGGAACAATTGTAATTATCAACATGGAGAATGTATTGATATGTATGCCATTATGTTCTTCCCTATAATTAGTTGATATTGTAAGAATTGTATGTTGGAATGAGTAATTGTGAACATTTAATGATAAGACTTACATATGATTAAGTATTGGTTATTACAATTTGGGTAATTGTTTACATAGATGTTTTCCCATTGCAATCATGAAATTATAGATGTAATAGCCTTCCATGGAGATGTTCGATTAAATTGAGTTAAGTGAGGATATAAAAAATTAGCGAATTAAGGAGAAAGTTTTATATCTTTGCATCAACGTTCAATAGTGGATATGTTATAATCCATTTCAATGTAGATCCTCTCAAAGATCAAATGTTGTCTTTCCACAATTTTAAAGAAATAATAATGAAATTTTCCAATGTCATTTCCATTTCCAATCTCAATGAGCATCTCAGAACAATATCACAAGAGAATGTTAAGGAGTGTTGCCCATAATGGAGGGGACAAGGTTAGGAATTTTTACCCATAATGGAGGCCATGTTAAACAATATACATAAACATCAAAGACAAAGTAATAGACCAACATACTCCTAACACAACAAGGAAATTGCACATAATCCCTTATCAATGGGAGGTAAACTAGTTCTCTTCAAAGAAACATGAACTTAGGTAAATTTAACAACTTATAAATATTAATATTAGATTAAATTAAAGTTATACTTAATAATTTATTAATTTTCAATTAATTTTTAATTGAAATTAAATTGTTTGTGAGTTTACAAAACCTCCAATCAGAACATTTTATCCATTATAAAAAAAACAAATAAAATTGAGAAAATGCTAAAATTAATTGTCTAATTAATATTATATTAAACACATAATATAAAATATCCATTGTAATATATATATAAAATAAAGAAGTGAGTTAACTCTGGAACAATCTTCTTTACCTTGGAACAGATCCTCCTGGCTGCTAGTTTTTAAATTTACAACCAATCAAAAAAATCTAGCCGTATTGAGTTATATTTTTTTTTCATGAAAAGCACATTTGTTTGCTCGCGAGTTAACCAATTCCATAAAATAAATATACATATATCCGTTACGAAATAATAATAAAATAATCAGCATAAAATAAATATACATATATCTATTACCAAATAATAATAAAATAGTCATATAGCCGACGAAAAATTAAACCCTTAACTCACAACTTTCAAATGAATTATTAATCATTCTCAATGGATTATTATGATCAATATTTATATTTATAATTTAATAAATGTATCCACCCACTCTCTCACTTGTTGTACCGGGTTACAATAAAAACGTGTTATAAAAAACGAATATAGCATGTCATCAGTAGAGCTGGATTCCATTGGGTCTCCCGCAGACGAGCTCTTTTATAAAGGCCGGCTGTTTCCTCTCTATGTCCCACTTCGTATTCAGATGGTTGAGAAATTGGAAAAAATGGTATGTTCTCAAATCAGATCATCTCAGCAAAATGTATGGAAAGCATACGCCGGGACTCTAGCCGAACCCCAACCATTGGAAATAGGAAGAATATTTCTAGATATTGCTCCGGTATTGATAGAGATTGCGAGAAATGAGGGTTTCAGACTAATTGCGAGTGCTCGGATGTTACTCCTTATAAGAATATTTCTAGCAATTGTTCCAGTATTAACAGAGATTGCGAGGAATTAGGGTTCCATACTCCTTGCAAAACCTCAAATGGTAGTCCTTATAAAGTTCCCAAGGAATTGAATGAAACTTACAGGAATGGCTCTCCATCGGTATCGGATCGTAGACAGTCTAAGAAGCTAGTGGATTCTACCTACTCACAACAATCAGCCCTCATCTATAAGTTGAAAGCTCCGAAAGCACTCTTTTCTCAAAGGCCAGAGGGGCCTGTGACCATCATCCTCATACTAGTATCAGTATTCAAAAGGAGAGCTATGATGATGAGGATGCTGCAGAGGTCCACATTCCTGGAGAAAAATCACATGCGACTGACCGTAAGTGCTTCTTTGGCAGCTTCTCATTTATTAAAGAATCTCTATTGATACATAAACCCAATTTAAATTCATCTAGTTCTCCAAGCCACGAATCCGCCACCCACAGCGGTGCATTTCTCAAAAGAAGCATTGAAAGTCAGAATTTGGACATGGAGAATTGCGTCGAAGAAACGATTGCTCACTGCAAGCAATCTCACTCGGCTGATCCAAAGAATGTGATCGGCACCTCCTAATATCTGCAACGATTAACTTCAAATCCAGAAGGATCTGCTGGCGGTCATGTTCATGATCGGTCTCTATCCGATTCCAGCATTGCAGCTTGTGATTAGTCGGGGAAACTTGGTTTGAGTTGAGAATAAAAATGTTCCATAAGGTTAGTTTTTTCATAATCCTCGATTGAAAAAGCAGATCAATCTATCTTAGAAATTCGACATTATTATGACACGATGCAGCTTTCCATATGATATGTAGTTTGATGTAGTTTTCCATGTTACTTTAATGAAGTTTATCCTTTATTACTTGCATTCAAATGGCGGGAATGGCTATGGCCTTAACAACTCTTGTTATCCCTTGGAGACCCGTTTTCAGACCTTCAAGACTCTTTGACATATGCAACGATTCAAAACAACTTGTAAACAAAGTGTATGGTAATAGGTACATTCTAAATCTCACCACTCCAGTGGAAAATTAGTAAATAAATCACTTTGAACTTTAACAGTAAATTGACACACCAAATTGGTGTATGAGATCCTCTTGTTCATTCACTAATTTGGAAAAGTAGTAATTAAATTAGTAAAATTAGAATGAGATCCTTGTAGGGTCCCTTTACTAGATGGACATGGATGCCAGGAATAGAGTTTGAGCACTAGAAATGGTCTAAAGGTCTAAACAACATTAACGGAGGCAAACAAGGTTCTTAAACCCTAACCAAATCTTCCCAGAATCAAGAGCTATGGAAAATAATATGGAACCATATATCTCTAGGAGGCATTTGATCCGGATTTATGCAGGAACACAATGAAATATATAAATACACATACAATGAAATACATAAATACACATAAACACAGAGATGCAGCGGAAGTAAAACTTCATTTCATTAACAACAAATGACTGAAATATGCTTACAGACATAATGGAAATAAAATAGCTTGGGCGTTGGTAGCTTATCTCTAAGAAGAGATGTGGCATCTACTGGCCTCTGAACTCTGTGTTACAATGAGGCTCAAAGGCCTATATATTATTGAGAGACAATGGAAAACCCTAAACATAAAAAAACCTAACCCTTGGACACGAAACGCTAGAATAGAGGCCCCGTTGGGGTAAATTGGTACATCAATTTCTCGGTGTCGTAACTTTGGCATACCTCTGTTTCATGCACATGATACATCGTTAGACATATCTATCCAAGGACTACACTACTGACAATGAATATTGAGTATGAAACAAACTCATATTTTTCGGAGGAATCATGTTCAAAAAACGTCGTTTAGGGCCTCAAAACGGCTCCAAAAGTTTGGGACTCGAAAAACTACTAAAAATAGTAAATTGTGCTACAATTAAGGGAAGTAAAAAACTGAAAAAAAACAATGGTGTCGGTCCAAGTGGAATAGGTGGGTGGCCACCAATATCCACCTCAATCATTCCTCCCCTCTTAGGAATCAATGGTCCCCATTGCATTGAGTTCCTCCATGAGATGAGGAAACTTCTGTTGAACTTGGTCCTTAGTGAGGCACTTTCCCTAGTGAAGGAGTTGGTTTTCTTTGACAACTCGATATAGACAAATCACTTGTGGCTTCTTCCATGCAATCTGGGTTTAACTCTGTTGGTGTGAGTTGTTCAGTCATGTCAGATGTGTCCACTAGAGGTGGAAAGTAGGGTTGAAGGCAGACCACATTGAACACTGGGTGCAGACCAAGGAATGGTGGAATACTGAGATCAAAGGCATTTTCCCCTACATCCTTGGTGATGGTGTATGGACCATATCGGAGCGGGTGAATCTTGCGGTAGGGTCGAGTGAGACACTCCTTTTGCAAATGTAGCCATACTTTGTCGTCCACCTGGAAGTTGTGTGGCACCCGATGTTGATCATGTCGTTGCTTTTACTTATCATTGATTATGTCCAAGATGTCATGAACCTGTTGGAGGATGTGTTGAATGTGCTCAATGAAGCTATTTGCATTGTCAACCTCAGACTGGACATGGGTTGAATCTTCCTAAGTAGCCCCAAATGACATGGCTACCTCAATGGGACATAGTGGCTAGAATCCCAAGCCCACCTGAAAGGGGTTGTGGTTGGTTGAGCTATGGAGAGCTCGATTGTAGTTGTGTTGTACATAGGGGAGGATCTCATCCCATGTGTGTCGATTCTTTGAGTTGTACATGCACAGAATGTGTACAATCATCCGGTTGACGACCTCTATCTGGCCATCAGTTTGTGGATGAAAAGTTGTGGACTTGGTGAGCTTGGTGTCTAGCATCGACTAGAAGCTGGACCAAAATGTACTGAGGAACCTGCTATCCCAATCTGAGATGATAGACTGTGGGATCCCAAAGTGTACCCACAATCGTTCAATGAAGAGTTTAGCAGTATCTTCTGCTGTGATATTCTTCTTCCAGGCCATCATAATGGACATCTCTTAGAATCTATCGATGACTACAAAAACAAAGTCATTTCCATGCTTATTACAAGGAAGGCTCGACATGTAATCCATGGAGATGGATTCCCAAGGTCGACTAGGGATAGGAAACGAAGTATAGAGGCCTTGCTTCTTAATGGTTGGTTTGGCAATGGCACAAGTAGTGCAAGACTTGATGTACTTCCTGACATCCTGTCGAAGGTTCGACCAATAGAAATACTTTTGTAGTACTAGCATGGTTTTCTCGACCTCAAAATGCCCAGCGACCCGACTGTAATGTGCCTCCCAAATCATCTTCACATGCTTGCTTGAAGGAACACAAATATGTCTGAGCTGACATAGCAGGGCATCCTGGAGGTGAAAATTAGGAACTTGCTTCCCTCCAAGAGCGTATTGTATGTGTGGCCGAACTCTGGATCACTTTTGTAGAGAAGCAGCCAATCAGAAGTATCATTCCAAAAAGAGTTGAGCATCGTGGTTAGCGCCATGATAGGGGGTCGGTTGAGGTAGTCTGCAACATTATCGGTGATTCCTTTCTTGTACTTAATGTTCAAATGAAACTATTGTAGGTATGTGGACCATTTCTGATGGAGATCATTCTGCAACTTCCCTTGTGTCTGTATGAAGTGAAAGGGTCGGTGGTCTATGTGGATGATTGTTTCCTTTCCCAAAATGTAATGCTTCCATTGTCGACAAGCCTGCATAATGGAATACATCTCTTTGTCATAAGTGGGATACTTCTGGATTGTGTCGCAAAGTGTCTCACTGTGATATGTCACTAGATGCCCCTGTTGAGTAAGGATTGCCCCAATATCATAGTCGAAGGCATCTGTCCTGATCTCAAATGGTTGTTGCAAGTCTGGTAATGTGAGCACTGGTGAAGAGAAGAGGCGATGATTCAAATCGTCGAATGCCTTTTGTTGCGATTCAAACCAAAATAATTTTTCTTTCTCTCCTCCCTTGGTGACTTGACTCAAGGTCCATGTGATATGAGAGAATCCCAACACAAACCTGCAGTATAAATTAGCAAGATCCAAAAATACGCGGAGCTTTGTTAGGGTGGTTGGGGCTGGCCAATCCTAAATGACTTGGATATTGGTTGGATCCACATGCACCCCCTGCTCATCAATAATGTATCCCATATATTGAACCTAGGTCATGCTAAATGTTCACTTCTCCAAATTGGCACACAACTTGTGTTCCCTTAGTGTTTGGAGGACTTGTCGGATGTGGTGGAGGTTCTCTTCCCAAGTCTAGTTGAAGATCAAAATGTCATTCATGTACACCACTAAAAATGAGTTGGTGAATGGTCGCAAGATGTCGTCCATTACTCTCATGAAGGTTGCAGGGGCATTTGTCAACCCGAAAGGCATGACCAACCATTCGAAAAGGAACTCCTTAGATTTGAAGGTAGTCTTCCACACATCAGAGTCATCAATCCATGGGATCGGGTACTTTATTTGGGACAATGATCTTGTTTAGTGCCCGATAGTCAATGCAGAGTATCCAAGTCCCATCCTTCTTCTGCACCAGCACAATCGGGCTCCCACAGGGCAATGGAATTTATCGTATGTGACCTTTCTGCAGCAGATCCCAAATCTACTGTTTGATTTTTTCATTCTCTAGAATAGAGCACTAATAGATTGGTCCATTGGGTAGCGGTGCACCTGGGGTCATATCGATGGGGTGCTTGACCTGACAATGTAGAGGCACCCCTGTAGGGGAGGTGAAGATGTCCTCGTACTCCTCCATGACCTTATCCATCTATTGTTGGCGTGCAAATGGGCCCTGTCTGGAGGTCGTGGCCACATTCTTCTTCTTTCCCTGAGGGCAGATCATCAGGAAAACAAATTTCCTAGTTTTGGGAATGAGCTTACTGCATTGTTTTTCAATAACCAAAGAGATGGTTGTAGGGGGTGCTATTTTCGGTATCCTATACATATTATTTCCCAAAGTAATAATAACAGCACGAGGCCTGGACTCATACACAACATGTCACTTCCACAAATATGGTTGGCGTAGTAATACATCAAAAACATCAAGAGGAGAAATGTCACATAATACCTCATTTGTGAAGGGATTGATTTTGTAGGGAAGGAGACATTTTTGTCTTATGTGAAGGTCCCTTCCTTCCTGTAGCCACCCGATGGTGTATGGTTGCGGGTGTGTTGTGGTCAGCAAGCCAATTCGTTTCATGAATTCTATTGAGATGAGGTTCTTCTGGCTCTCGCTGTCCACAATGAACTACAACGGGGAACCCTTTACCCACATCTGGGAATGGAAGAGGTGCCCCACCTCCTCTATATTTTTTGGTTCCTTATTCTGGATCTTCATGGTGGAAACAATGGCGTTGGGCTCTGCATCAATAATCTTCTTCCCCATATTATTCCCCTTGTCAGGTTCTGATTCAGAGTCAGAACCTACATCTGATTTAGAAGCTTTCAACTCGGCCACCAGTGACTGCTTGGCCCAACACTCACTTGTGTTGTGAGTGAATCTCTTATGGAACTCACACCACTTCCCCGTGTCATTTTTTGGCTTCGTGATGTTGTTCTTTTCTTGTGGCTTTGGCGAGTTGTCCTGGGCTTCCCCGCCTTGGCTTGGTCCTTTGTTTGGTGGTTTGGGGGTACCTTTCCCTTGCTTCTGATTAGCAGACCCAAAGTCTTGTTTCTTTTGTTTGAACTTCTGCTCAATCTTGGCAGCATACTGGTATGCCTCACCAAGTGAGGACATGTCAAGGAACTCCATTTCCTCCTGAGACAGAATTCTATTTGTCGGAGCATTTGTGCCCAAAAAATGTCATTTAGGGCCTCAAAACAACTCCGTAACTTTGGGACCGGAAAAACTGCTAAAAATAGTAAATTGTGCTACAATTAAGGAAACTGAAAGAAACAGTGGAGTGGGTCCAAGTGGAATAGGCGGGTGGACACCAATATCCACCTAGATCATCATTGGGCTTCATGTTTGATATGGACACCATTAGGAGGTTATGCACATTATGGGTGGGTAATGGGGCCTTGACCATCATCAATTAATGAACAAGTTCCTCGGGGTCTTGTTGAAGATTTTTGAGCTTAAGAGCCTTGGACAAATTATCAAACCAACACATGGGAACTTTGTAGGTGGTCTTTGGCCTCTAACTGGGATATATGTGTTATGAATAGGTTTTGTGCATTGGAAATGGATCTTGAGGCATAATTATGGTTAGAGGGGAACACAAGGAAACAATAAATTCAATCTTTAATTGAACCTTCTGAAGCTTCATCACCATGAACAACACATAGAAAGAATAAAAAAATACCTCTCTAGGGAGTCGTTGCCATCTGAAATGAATATGGGAGCCATTGCAAGGTCTTGGGAATCATGGATGGGTCTATGGTCCTGGACCATAGTCAAGGGAGGGAAACTAATGCCCACAACGCTAAACCTTGCTTTTCATGCTCAAGAACCATGGATGAATCCTCAAACCACCAATTATCACCTTTCTAGGGTATGATTGATGTTTGAGGGAATATGGTGTAGGATGTCCAGGGAATGCATATGTGTAACCTGAAAGGCATAGACATATTTATGTTGCAGAGGGAATAATTCAACCTCTCTTATGTAATACTAGGAAATCATATTGAATTGGCTTGGTTCATATCAAGGAACAATTGTAATTATCAACATGGAGAATGTATTGATATGCATGCCATTATTATCTTCCCTACAATTAGTTGATATTATAAGAATTGTATGTTAGAATGAGTAATTGATGCAGACCCCCCTTCTCTCATAAGGGTTGTGTGACCTCCCGACTTAGGATCGATCAAGAAATTGAGTTTGGTTAAGTCTTCGAGTCTCTGCTAGACCTCAAACCCACTTACACAAGTCCCTTCTCCAAAGACACAAGTCGTATGAGACCAGTGGGTCCTTCTTGAGTGTCGTTCAAACCTTGATACCAAACGGGCACTAGCTCCTCTCTGGCTAGTCCCTTTCCTTTACGTGACCATGACTGTGATCACTTTCCTGATCAAAATGCATGTTGTGACTTCGCGTATCGGGTCTTTGCATGTGAGTCACCCAGACTCTCCCGACCTCTGAAATCTGGAAAGGACCCTAGTGCATGCTATCCCCTCTCTCTCCATGACCACTGGGGGTGACCACGGGCTTGAGTGAAAGGCATGTCATGATTTCATGTTTCCCGACCCTAGGAGCCCTATTACCTTCATCTCCATGATAGCCGAAATCACGATGGTCATTGATCGACAATCCAGGTCTCTCTTTGATCGACGGCTGCGATCAAATTGGTGTTTTGCATTTCGCAACTTTGGGAGTGATACTTGCCTCCATTCTCCCGATATACGAACTTGCGATGGCACTGGATAGACGATCCAGATCTCTCCTTTTCTCAATGACTCATATCAAGTCGCGGTTTCGCGTTTCGCGAATCTTCACGACTCAACCTTTGACTCCTTTGAGTCATGACTCAACAAAACATTGATCTCTTGTCACATGTCCTCCTTGACGATGGACAATCCCGATGATTTTGGAAATCTATAACCTTGTTCCTCCTGTTTTCCTTCAAAGCTTTAATGCTAGTGCACTTTACCTCTATTGAATGGCTATTATTCTCTTGTGCTCGGACCGTATGACTGACATCCTTCATCCTCTGCACTTTCTCCATGTTGTTTGGATGTTAATCGAACGGTGCATATCTTTCCCCCTAAGCTTTTGCTTTCTTTCGACTTAGAATATTTTTGAAGGATTCAAAGGCTTTGTTCTTTGTCATTCCTATGATTTCTGTTTTTGTATCTCGTTAACACTTATGAAAAGTGTTATTCCTCCTGATCTAGGTCCCATGGAGACTTTGACCTCCCACGCACTCCTTGCATCTCCAAGGTTTCGATAACTCATATTCTAAGTATTTATCGAACATAAATTCCTCTTGCCCTCATGGCATTTTCCTTTCCTAGTTCTTCGACTTCTTCCAAAGTCCCTTCGACACTTAGTCCAACCTTGGATTTGTGCACTCCTTGCACCATATCTTTACACAAGGTTTTGGATTCTTGTAGATGATTGTGCATGCCTTGCAACAATCTCTTCGCACTCCTTGCAAAGGGGGATTTTCATCCTATCTCTTCTGAGCTTCTAAATAAAAAAATATCTCATTAATGCACTCGCATTCTTTGTGCACACCTTGCACCACTTCAACAAAAGAGAAACAATTGAAACTTATCCCAACATTCATAGTTCCATTCGCTCGTAACGAAATTCATTCACTCACTCATGAAAACATAATAACAAAGAGTTGTGAACAATGTTTACACACCATGCATTGGATCAATTTTCCTCTATTATATTCAAAAGTGAAAATGGATAAAACTGTAATAAAAAAAAAAAAAAAACCTCAGAAATCTCCTACCAACTTGGATCTATCTAACTTGCAGCTATCTACCCTCCAGCCAGCCTCATTTGGGAATACAAAACCTTTATTTATCGCAGACGGATCTTAGCGTTTCCCCTGGCTACTCATCTACATCACAACCTATCCTACAACTATTTTAGTGCAGTTGCATTCCATAGCCGAAGTGGAAACTCCCACTTCGCTCGCAATCACTCAAACATGCCTAGAAGATTTTTTCAACGCTGAGTTAAAGTGGAAATCAAAATATCGGCTGAAACTATGAGCGTTGAGGTATCGTACAGATTCTTAAATGTTGATAGGTCTTGCTATGTGTGCTTTCCAGCGATGCTCCTGCATCATACTCCCCTTGAAAAAATTTCATGGAGTCCTATTCATGAGCTCTTGCACCAACTTTCCATTCTTCTGTATAGAAACTTTGTTTTCCCAACTGGCATCCTCTATTGGGTGTCCCTTCCACTTGACTATATATTCAAAATAGGTTTTCCTCGTGATCTTTTACCAATCCTCTAATCAACAATATTCTCCATCTATGGTTTTTCTGCTATAGGCATTTGTTTCTCCCACTGGACCTTCTCTCGATTTTCTAATCCCCCTGTGCCATCTTTCCTGTAAGGATATAGGTCTGAAATATTGAATATGGGTGATATGCCCACACCATCTGAAAACTCAATCTCATAGGCGTTTGCATCAAAATTCCTCAATATCTTACATGGTCCTATCTTCTTCATTTTTTACTTGTTATATGTTCCCCTTGGGAACCTTTCTTTCCTTAGATGTGCCAAAACCATATCTCCTACTTCAAATTGAAGTTTTTCCCATGCTAATCATCTCTGTGTTTGTATTCCCGGTTAGAACTTTGCAACTATCCTTTGATCTGGCTATCGAGCTTCTACATTTCTGCAGCAAAATCTTTTGCTCCCGCTCTCCTGATCTCACTTTGTTCCAAGTCTCTCAACTCAGATACTCCCCTTGGTTGAATTCCATGCAATATTTGGAATGGGATATTTCCAGTGCTCCTATTTGGTGAGTCATTGTATGCAAAGTCTGCTTGCGGCAGAATCTGATCTCACTTATTATGATGCTCAATGACCAGAATCCTCAATAATTTTCCCAAAATTTTGTTCACCACCTCATTCTATCCATCTGTTTGAGGGTGATAGGCTAAGCTAAAGGAAAAATTTGTCCTCAACTTCTTCCACAATGTTCCCCAAAACTGACCAACAAATTTTGTGTCTTTGTCTGAGACAATGCTTCTGGGTAGGTCGTGAAGTCTCACAACTTCCTTAAAGAACAAATTCGCAACATGCGTTGCATCACTGGTCTTCTAGCATGGGATAAAATCTGTCATGTTTGAAAATCTATCCACCACCAAAAATATGGAGTCAAATCTTCTTTGTGCTCTTGGCAATCCCAACATGAAATCCATGCTTATTGCATCCCAAGGCCTCTCTGGTATTGGAAATGGTAGGTACAATTCAGTTTTCTATCTTTTTCCTTTTTCATGTTGGTAGATTTTACATTTGTTCCCAAAATTTATCGCTTCTTTTCTCATACCTAGCCAATAGTATGAACTACTCAACTGTGCAAATGTTTTATCATGGCCAAAATGTCCAGCCAATCCTCCACTATGCTTTTCCTTCAAAAGATTATCCCTCATTCAACATTTTGGTATTCACAATTGATTTCCCTTGAACAAAAATCCCTCTTGAGTCATTTACTATGTCCACTGGATTTTGTCTCTTAGCACAAGATTTTCACATGCTTCATATGCTTCCTTGAAGTCTATATCATCACAATACGTGTCCTCAAGGTGTTCAAACCCCAAGGTCTTCATCTGAAATTCCTGTAGAATCAAGCATCTCATGCTTAATGCATCAACAACTTTGTTATCATTCCTGACAATATGTGTTATGACAAAAGTAAAATTATTCATAAACTCAACCCATTTTCCATGCCTCTGATTCAATTTTTCCTCCCTGGTTAACAATTGCAAATCCTTGTTATCGCTATACAAGACAAATTCTTGTGGGTCAAGATAATGTCTCGATTTCTTCAAGTCTTGAATTATGGCATAAAACTCCTTATCATACGTAGAGTATTTTCTCTTGGTCTCATTTAGCCTCTCACTAAAATAGGCAACAGGTCTATTATCCTGGCTCAAAACTGCTCCAATTGCAACTCCACTTGCATCACATCTCACCTGAAATATTTTTTTAAAATTCGGCAAGACCATAATTGGTCATTTTGTTATTTTCTCCTTTAGTATATTGAAGCTCCTCTCGGCCTCCTCTATCCATTTAAAAGACTTGTGCTTATTCTTTACTGTATTCATCATTGGTGCACAAATTCCACTGAAGTCTCTTATGAACTTCCTATAGAAGCTCGCTAATCCATGGAATCTTCTTACTTCAAACATTCTCCTCGGTGACGACCATTCTTTGATTGCAATCACCTTCTCTGGATCCATCTTTAGTTCATTTGAAGAGATCACAAAACCCAAGTAAATGAGTTATGTCTTCATAAAAGAGGACTTCTTCAGATTTATCAACTGCTTCTCATGTTTTAATCTCCTCATCATTAATGTTAGGTGCCTCAAATGCTCCCCTTTAGTCCTGATAAAGATTAGTATATCATCCATATACACAACCACAAACTTTCCAATGAAATATTTCATTATTCCATTCATCAGCCTCATAAAAGTACTCGGGGCATTTGTTAATCCAAATGGAATAACAAGCCACTCATACAAACCTTTGTTTCTCTTAAAGGTTGTTTTCCACTCATCACCTTCCCTCATTATAATCTAGTGATATCCACTTTTCAAATCTATCTTAGAAAAGAAATTTTCTCCACTTAGACAGTCCATTAAATCATCCATTCTTGGTAAAAGGAACCTATACCTGATGGTGATATTGTTAATGGCTCTTGAGTTTTTATTCATTCTCCATCCTCCATATTTATTTGGACTCAACACAATTGGTACTGTGCATGGACTGAAGCTCTCTCTGGCGAAACCCTTGTCTAACAGTTCCTGGACTTGGTTCTTCACTTCCTCATTCTCTCGAGGCGCCAATTTGTATGCTTCTTTGTTTGTCAGACTTGCTCCTGGTATCAAGTCAATATGATGGCTGATACTTTTGATGGGTGGGAATGAGTTAGGCATCTCATTCACCACTATGTCACCAAACTTATCCAACAATTCCTGAACTTCTTCAGGAAAATCATCCATTGGAGTACTTGTAAGGATAACCCTGGGTTTCCTCACCATAGAAAACTACATCTCATGTTCTTCCTTGAATTCTTTCAGGAGTTCCTTCCTGCTCATGAGAAGTATGATTGTGGTGGATTCCTCCTTCACTTTATTCTCCTCTATTGGCAACAACATGTGTTTTCTACCATTATTCTCCAAGGTGTATGTATTCTTCCTCCCATCTTGAATGACATTCCTCTCAAATTGCCATGGTATTCCCAACAAAATATGGAATACATCCATGGGAATAACATCACATAGAATTTCATCTCTATATCCTCCTATCTTAAATTAAACCAAGCATTGTTTAGTAACCATTACCTGGTGTCCTTTTTGCAACCATGAGACTTTCTATGACTTTGGATGTGCAGTTGTCTCCAGCTCCAATTTCTCCACCATCTCTTTGGATACTAAGTTGTCAGTGCTCCCACTATCAATTATCACCTTGCATACTCTATCTTTAGTCTTGCAAGTTGTTCTTGTTGATATTATGGTATCTTCGGGAGGCATCAACCTCCATTATGACCTTTGACAAGATTAGAATATTCTGGAAGAAAGAAAGGAAGTGAACGTAACCCTAGAAGATATGTTGGCCCAGGCAGTCTGCTAGGATTAGTATTAATATAGGGCGCTAGTATTCATTTGACACATATGTCTCAAAATTGTAGAGAGGCACTTGTGCGCATTGCAGTCTAGCAATCTTGTATGCAAGTTCTGGAGAAGGTGTTACTACCAGTTTTGAAGCCTATTTCTTCTATCTTTTTGGGTTGGACTCTCTAATCAGCATTGGTTACATATTTCTTGGTGCATTAGCCTTGCTTAGCTATTGGACTTCTACCAAGATTCTTCTCTCTGTCAAGGTCAAGGTGCTCAGAGGGTGGCTTTGGCCTATGGTTGGGTGAAAATAGTGATATTTTTTATGGTAAACCGAGCACATTCTAATAGGTTAGGGGCCCACACCTCCTTCATTCAGTCTAAGCACTGGAAGGAAGCATATCCATTAGGATACTAATCTCGATGAAGAACATCCGCTGGGGTTACTAGCAAGAGCAACTTCCAAGACATTGTTGCTAGGGTTACTAGTAGGAGCAGTTGCAGAAACCCTAAAACCTCGATCCAACACCTTGTGATGGAACATCTCATTCAATAAAAAGATATTCAACTGCACCTTAGTCCATCACATATATTGGCACTCTCAAAAGGAAGAAATGTCAAATTCGAAGTCTTGGATCAAGGCATGACCAGTCACCAGTCAACTAAAGTCATGAGTGAAAAGACTAGTCATATACACTACTGAGCACTCACATGAACAATTGAAGATGACATGTGAATAATTGACAGTGGAGCTTCTAGGCATATGACGAGAGTGTTAAATTATGAGTTTTATTTCTTATGTAGATTAATTCTTTTATTTTCTTCAATACTTTGATTTCAACTTAATATATTTCAACAATTCCAAATCATAATCGAATGGAAATAATTATGTAGATAAGTAAATATGCATATCAACAACACATATACCCTAGGGAAACCCTATACAGGGAGAAAAACACCAGAAAACAATATTCCTTTATTGCATTAATAATGTAAGATCTCTTACAAATATCCACCATGATTTTTTTTCTCTCAAAGAGCTTGCCAAGATGACTCTGACCCGACAAAGACTTACAACACCTTGTTGATATGATGCACATTTATCGTTGATGTTCTCCTCTATTGCTTCAGGCTCAACTTGTATATGAAAACTGTGTTGTAGAATTGTGTTGAACAGAGGGTTCAACTTCTTCTTATATATGTTGAAAAGGGGAAGAGGGGAAGCTTGAAATAGTAACCTGATTGCATGCATTAAACATAACTGATCTTCATGCTTTAGTTTGAACTTAGAACTAGACTTGATATTGGTTACAACTCATCTTTACACATTAGTTCAAACATAGAACTAGACCTGAGACTGCCATGCTTCAGTTCAAACTTAGAACTAGACTTAAGACTTTAGTCGCAACTCAACATTACACTTTATTTCTAAAATAGAACTGGACTCGAGACTTTAGTTGCAACTCAACATTACACTTTAGTTCTAAAATAAAACCAGACTCAAGACTTTAGTCGCAACTCAACATTACTAAAATAGAACTAGACTCAAGACTTTAGTTGCAACTCAACATTACACTTTAGTTCTAACATAGAACTAGACTCAAGAATTTAGTTACAACTCTTTACAAGGAAATTCAAAATTCTCTTCATGGTGGATAACGTTTACACATGCCAATGCTCTAGATCAATACAATTCCATCATTTGCCATATAAGGAATATCATTTGTTTCTAGCTCATATGAATTTTATATTCAACCTAACATTTTCTAGATGCCTTGACTTTTGCTCATGGCTCACAAGGTTTGACTAGACTCATAGAGGTTGTATGTTCCCCCTGACTTTTGTAATATTTTGTCTATGTTCATAGAGGTTGTACGTTCCCCCTGACTTTTGCACTAGACTATCTATGCCGACAAAGGTTGTATGTTCCCCTTGAATTTTGCATTAGAATCACATAACATCTCATTCATCTTGAATTTTTGTTTGACTCACAGAGGTTGTACGTTCCCCCTGTATTTTGTCAATACCTCACAAGACTCGTTGATTCTCCAAATCTCCCTGGCTAGCCTCAGGGTGTCCCATATTGACTCTCATTGGAGAATGACTGTCAATTCTGCCAAATTTAACACTCCCTCTCAATGAGGGATTCATTCTCAGCCACACCAAGCTTGCCTCTTAGCTACACAAACTGTCTTGAGGTCAGAGGCTTGGTTAGGATATCAACTACCTGCTCGTTGGTGGCTATGAACTGTAACTTTACATTTTTTCTTTGGACCAAGTCTCAGATATAGTGGTACCTCATGTCAATATGTTTTGACCTGTCATGAAATATTGGGTTCTCTGTCGATGTTATGCAACTTTTATTATCACAGTGAACCACCATTGTCTCGATATTGTCACCAAACAACCCATAAACCAATTTTATGAGCCATACTTCTTCTTTGCCAGCATCACTTGTTGTAATGTACTCAGCCTCTACTGTACTCTATGCAATCGATCCCTACTTTCGGCTTGACCAAGATATCATAGCAGATCCTAAACTGAAGAAGTATCCGTAAGTACTCTTCCAATCCACTGGGCTTCCTGCCCAGTCAGCATATGCGTACCCATACGAAAATAAACCACCACTGGATGTATATCTCAGACCATAAGTAATGGTCCCTCTGAGATATCTCAAGATGTGATTTGTTTCGACCCAGTGTCTCTGTCTCGGTTTAGTCATGAATTGACTCATTGTAATCACTGCATAGCATATATCTAGCCTAGTGTGGATCATGCACATCAATGATCCAATAAAATGCCTATACATGGTGGGATCCACCAAATCTGAACCTGTATCAAAATCATGCATCTTCCTCAAGTTGGTAACCATCAGAGTAGACATGGATTTGTAATCCATCATACCAAACCTCTTTAGTACATCCATTGTGTATTTTCCTTTTGCCAGAAATATCTCTCCCTGTCTTTGCCACACTTCCAATCTTAGGAAGTAATGCATCAAGCCTAAGTATTTCATCTCGAATTATGAGATTATCTCCCTCTTACACCAGGCTATTATCCCTTCATCTCATGTTAGAAAGACAACATCAACATACATTATTAGTATAATAGGTTGGTTACCTATTACCTTGAAGTACAAATTTGCATCAACATCACTTTTCTGAAAGCCCGTGATTTTAAGAAATCCATCAATCTTGTCATACCAAACTCTGGGAGCATGCTTAAGACCATACAAGACCTTCCTTAGATTGCAAACATGAGTACCTTTTTTATGCAGTATAAAACCATATGGTTGTTCCACAAAGACCTCTTGTTCAATCTTTCCATTCAATAATGTTTTTTTTACATCCATCTGATGTAGCTTCCAACCAAGTACATAAGCTAAAGAAATAAAAGCTCGAATGGAGGTATACCTAGCTACAAGAGAAAAAGTATCTTCATAGTCGATTCCATATTTCTAAGGGAAGCCTCTGGCTACAAATCTTGCTTTGAACTTTTCCACACTTCCATCAGCTGCATGTTTGATCTTATAGATCCATTTGGAAAAAACCATTGATTTGTCTTTTGGCCTTGGCACAATGTCCCAAACATTATTCTTTATAATAGACCTGTATTCCTCAAGAATGGCATCCTTCCATTCTTGTAATTTATCAGCTTATTCAAATGAATAAGGTTCAGCATCACTAATGCTGCTCCTTAGTGAAACATAGCCTTCAAACCTATGAGGCCTCTTCCTTTCCCTGAAAGTTTCTTTGGGAGAAGCTATCATTTCTGCTTCCTACACAATTTCTTTAATCCACCCAATATTCCTTTTGGCTTGAGGTTATTCAAGAGTTCTTTCTAATAGTTCAACGGGTTCTAGGGGCTCATTACTTGGCCCTTCATGAGGTTCATCCCCTTGAAACATAGTTACCAACTTAATGATAACTGTGACCTCAAAACGAGAACTCTGGCCCAAAAAACCCATATTTTTGCATAAAAAACATCAAAATCAACCCCCAAATCAAAAAGTGGTGCTACCGGTAGCACCATTTTTTAAAACAGGGTGAAAATTACCACATTTTTCAAACATGGGCTTCAAAACTTAGACAATAGCTCAGAAAAACCTTAAAATCAACACCTAAAAACAAATAAGATGTTTTTGATTTTTTTTTTTCTTTTCAAAACGTTATTTTTTGAGATCATTTTAAATCGTATTTTTATCACTTGGTACCATTAAAACCAAAACCTCAAAATCAACCATCAAATTGAAAAGTACTGCTACCGGTAGCACCCATTTTAAAATTGGGTAAGAAAATGACACATTTTTATAATGTGGTAAAATAACTCATAATTACTATAAACAAAATCATAAAAGAAACCCTTAAATGTTTACTTTTTAAATTTTATTATCATTCAAAGCACAAGGTAATACATAATTCCATGAAAATATCACAATATACTTTAAAAATTCAACGTCACTTTTCAATAATTTTTTACTTTTAATAATAAAACAGTAAATACAAGTTACATTGAATGAAACATAAATAATTTCTTAATTAGTATTGTTATATTGACCATATTCAAAACATATGAGCTAATAAATTTTATGAGCTAACAAATTTGTGAAAAACTAAGAAAAATTAGAAAGAAATGAAAAAAAAACACCTATGCTTCATGTTGTTTGCCACATCTCCACTGCAGTTTCTATCTACCTCTGCTACTTTTTCCTATCCCAATTCAACCCGACAAGGACTACGTTGTGAGGCAGCCTTGTTTATATGGTTAGAGATAATTTAGATATATCATGATAAACACACAAATAAGAATATTGTATTCTATTTTAGTTACCATGTACCTTACTCAAATTTTAGCAACTTTAAATTCATTTTACCTTATAATTTGTACTTACCAACACGTGTTAACTTTATGTCCACTTTAGCTTATAATTTGATAGGTTATGATTTAGTGGTCGACAGGGCGCTTTGTTATGCATATATTAAGTATAGTTATTGGCGAGAACGTTTGAATGATTTATTGGAAATCCAGACAATCATGCACAGTAAATATGTGCGAAGAGATCAAACTGGATAGCATCAACATCAAGCTGCATAACATTCGCTGTAACTCGGAACATTATATGCATCGTCAAATATGTACGAAGAGATCTAAGTTCTAACTACACAAACATAATTTTTTAACTATCGATGACTACTTCTTGAACTCACAATGAAATGTTAAGTATTGCACAATTTCCCTTCTCTCGCTCCTCGTTTACAGAATCCTAGATTACACAAGAGTCTTCCTAGTGAATCTTTTAATATTAATTTTTTTCTTTGAAATTCATCTAAAAATTTTAGATGAACATTTTCTATTTGTAATTTATATAAAAAGTTTAAATTAATTATACCATTTCAACCTTTCATCTTTAACCAAGTAAATATAATGTTTTAACAAATATTATAACCATATTTTACAACTTACTTTTCAAAGTAAATGGGCATTCATATTATATAGCTCTTAGTTTTCATTGTAAATTAATCTTTTCACTTGGCAAGATTCTGAATTGATCATGTAATTGTAAGTTAATATTTTCACTTTACTAGATTCTGAATCGACAATATATAAAGTATATGGAGAGATTGTGACTTTGCAATTTTATTTGAATTTTAAATTTTAATATTGTTATAAAAGATGAATATCTTCTCCTAAATTAAAGTTATGTTGTTATTATAAAATACATCAAAATAACATATGCTAATTTGTCTTAAATCTTGATAAAGTATTGACACATACCTTGGAAAAAAACTATTTCAACTTCCAAATGTTGGAGAACGACATTATATTTCTTTTGGGTAAGCACATTGGATACCCAATACAATCTAGGTTGTATGACGAATTAGGAGTAGACTACTCCACTATCTCATCTCATTTCAATTTCAATAGATACGAGATGTTCACAGTAACGACACTTTCTCCACACTGTCTGTGGAACATTTTTTAACAAATAAATGACGTTTGAAGCAACTACCAATAAATTTTACATTAATGCTTGATCAGAGGTCAACACTCCACGCTTTATTTGAAGATCCAAGTAATATTTCTTGACTAAACGTGTGGGTGTCAAATCCAAGGGCACGGTGGGCTCAGAGTTCGAATTAGAATTTGGTTTTGGGCATTTGTCTTTGAGCGTCGAAGCCAATCGAGGATCCATACTAGGGTCCTGATGACCTGTTCCACTGGAATTGTAAAGCCTGTTTGCACTGAACGGAGAACAATGCGAAACCCCGATAGAGTGTGCCCCTGCAAATTAATAAAAGATTAAATTATATTAAAGAAGGATTATGATGACGAGAGCTCAATGAATCAAGTCTATATGGATGCTTATAATATTTAATTACTACTCTATATGGGTGATTATAATATTTAATTACTATCTACCTGATAGAGTGATCATGTCTTCCTCAGACATATGATTTGCAGCAAAATTTTGTGACCAATCACATTCCACATCAAACCTTCGACTCTAAAGTTTTAAATAAAATGCACACAGGCTTTGAAACGATATCCTGCGTTGATTTCCTGTGGGCTAGGAAAGACACAGGTTTTCATGTTGCGTACATAATTTTGTGCACTAAGAATATGAATGCAGGGTTACTTTACAACCTGACGCTACCAGTAAAATCGAAAAATACCATTATCATGTCATACAAATCAAATAGAATTTTGGTAATATTGTTTTGTCCTCTCAGAGTATTGTTTTCATGTCCAATGCTTTCAACTTGGACTTTGGATTACTGCACCCACGGGACTTGGGACGTGCCCGTGGGGGGGCTAAGGCGATGCCAGACATCGCCCCAGGCCCCCTGTGGGCCTGGCCCAGGTCCCGTGAGCATTCACGGGACCTGGGCCAGGCCCGCGGGGGGGCTGGGGAGATGTCGGGAATTGCCTCAGACCCCCCGCGGGCCTGGCTCAAGTCTCCAATTAAACAGCTAAATCGCATACCTAAAGCTGAAATTAAAATTTTGATTTTGAATCTGCCGCCAAACTCAAAGATGAAAGACCAGGCTCTCGGTGTAATTTGGAGGTCCGAGAGAGAGACAGGTTCATATACATTGATTCACCATACATGTTACCTCTTGATTTGATTGGAGACTTGCTTTATTAATTTGATTAATCACCAGTTCTTATAGATTCAAGAAGTACTCAGAACTTCATAGATCTCAAGTTTGCTCAGAATCTGGGAATGTTCGTCTATCCAGGGTCTGGTGCTCAGTGGAGGAAGAGAAAAAGGACAGGTGATTTATAGCCCCAGAATTTATATCCCTAGATGAAAAGCTTTATTAGGCAGGCTAGATACGGGTGTTTAAGCCATTGATTATGTCCTTCCTTAAGTAACTTACTTTGGATTACTGCACCCATGGGACTTGGGCCAGGCCCGCGGGGGGGCTGGGGCGATGCCCCCGACTCTTATGAGTCTGGTGCCTTACTATTGGATTGGCACCGTTGTTTTCCATCACCTTATAAATGATAGAAACGATTGCTACCATATTGCATTCAATTTTAAGGAACAGAGTCACTTGTCCAAGTTACTTATTGATGAGGGGGGGCAAGGACCCTGCCAACTATTATATCAAAGGGGATTCGATTGGTCCAATTACGTATGTTTTGTAATCAACAATTATTAGTATCGTAGTTACCTAATCTGATTCAAGTGGGATTGAACCACCTTATATCCATAATAGTTTATGTTAGCAGTCTGAGCTTTCATACTCCCAGATTGTGGAAGGATAGGGCATGGGGCAGATAGATCTACCCAATCTGACCCCTATTGATATGTGTCTCGGGTATCCCATGAAGTGATTTACAAGTCTCCAACTCCCTCACAGAATCTAGTGTTGTGGTGCGAATGCAAAGGCATTGTAGCCGTGCTGCCCTTTCTTCATTGTTATTTATAATCTTCTTCTTTCTTTTTTTAGTTTGTCCATTTTTTATGAAGACCAAAGAGATTGGTCAACGGATTCAGGTATACCACCTATAGGCCTTCTGACATTTGTGCTTCTGAATTTCTTTCTGGATGACCTCCTAAAGCAAATAGCATTTGAGCTATCAAATCCCAGAATAGCAACTAGAGGATAGAATAACAACCCTTGTTCCTTCCATGGAGACTAAAAAGCCATCGACCATTATTCGCCACACTCCATTCACTCCATTGTCGACCAGGCCCTCTCCCCTCTCAAGAATGACTGGACTTTGTACTGACCATGCACATATCCCTTCGAATGTTGATGTGTGGGGTAATTTACAGTGCATTAGCCATACTTGACCCACCCACAGACGACACCAGTCAGTCCCTTACCACCGGTGCCTTCCATCGTTCTGTCTATGTAACTATTTATGTATCTATATCTGTTTAGAGGACATTAGGTAATTTATCTGTCTCCACCTACCTAGTTGTGCAGTTGATAGTGATGATTCTCATATTCTATCCTTCCTTAAGTAACTTACTTTGGATTACTGTGCCCACGGGACTTGGGCCAGGCCCACGGGGGGGCTGAGGCGATGCCCGACATCGCCCCAACCCCCCTGCGGGCCTGGCCCAGGTCCCATGGGGGTCCACAGGACCTGGACCAGGCCCACGGGGGGGCTGGGGTGATGACGGGCATCACCTCAGCCCCCCCGCGGGCCTGGCCCAAGTCTCCAATTAAACAACTAAATCGCATACCTAAAGCTGATATTAAAATTTTGATTTTGAATCTGCCGCCAAACTCAAAGATGAAAGACTAGGCTCTCAATGTAATTTGGAGGTCCTCCATCATAGTTTCTGATCTTCTCAACGGGGGTATGTCACATAGTCAATGAAGTTTGTACAGTCCTACAGGAAACTGAATACCCACTATAAATTTGATGAAATGATCATTGCTTTCCTAGTGTACCATTCAATATAGTTTTCTGCAATACATAATTACACAATATGTCCTCCTCCTCCTTTTCTCGTGAAAACAAGATGTCCTCCTCCTCCTCCTCCATAAATGAGAGACTCTCTTCTACCATGATTCACCACCTCCAAAGCTTCTCCTCGTACTTTTCCTTCAATGCCAAGCCATCGATTCCCACAATTACTCATCTCCCAACGCAAAAAAACCACAACTGTCACTAAATAACTCTTAATATCCATACCGATTCCGCTAAATACATACCCAAAATCTCTTCTCTTTTAGCTTGGCTTCCGAACCTGGCTCCCCAGGCTAATAACAAGCCTGCCACTTCGATCTGTGAGATGCAGGGTTACAAAGAAACCTTCGGCAAATGAAACCATTGAGCCATAAGAGACAAGGTCGAATTGTCTCCACCCATGAGGCATGGAATCCACGTGATCTTTTATGTTTTATGGGTGTTATGCATCTATTTTTACTAGCATTTTGTGCATATCACGTGATAGAAAAG
>ML788105.1:97870-114162 GCA_009831015.1 Picea engelmannii
GTCATTTTTTTACTTCAAATGTATGAAAATATGAAAGAAAATGATATTTTTTTTATAAAATTTAGACCTTTTTTGTTCAATTATGTCCATAAAAATGTTTTATTTGACATGTTATTTTAAGGAATATGTACCAAAATGTATAGTTTTTTTATGATATATGACTATAAAATGTGTATTTTTTTTATAAGTATTTAAAATTAGTGTTATTTTACTACAATGTTTTTTTATTTATTGAAGTAAAGGTAAACAATGTGTTAAAAATGATGTTTTTCACTATATTTAAAAAGTACGGAACAATAAATTAATTAAAAAGACAAAATTCTATGAAAAATCATAACTTCAAAAAAGTAAATGGTAAAAAACATTTTTAAGATTGAAAGAAGCATGAAAAAAAGACTAAAAACGGAGTTGAATAAAAACAAATTATACATATATTTAAAAAAAATTGAAAATAGATGAAAAATGAGCATTTAAAAAAATAATGTGGAAACATTGGGGATCGAAAAATTGAAAATATCAAAAATCATCTAAAAACGGAGAGGGGGTGCTATCGGTAGCACCATTTTTAAAAACGAGGTAAAAAATTGGACCCCCCAAAAAATGAGAACTTTGGAGAGTTCTCATTATGTTGGTAACTATGTTTTGATCATCTGATTCTTCATTTTTAGAAAAGGGTGAAGCTGGCTGAACTGCTTCTGAATCCTGTTGAAGCTCTCTGGATTTCTTAAATGCGGCTTCGTCATGCAAAGACACATCTCTTCTTACCTCTATTTTCCTCTGACCTAGTACATAAATCTTGTAAGCCTTGGAGTTCTCACTGTACCCGACAAAAACCCCTTTCTTGCATGAGGGTTCCATCTTTGTCCTCTTTTACTTAGGGAAATGAATATACAAAGGACATCGAAATATCCTTAAATGCCCTACTTCAGGTTTGAACCCTGTGTTGTATATTGATGGAGAGCCTGCGAGAAATGTATTTTGATTGGAATTGGGGGAGTGAGAAGGGAAAATTCCTTCACTTTGACTTACTTGTTCTGGTCCCCACCATCCACTGTCACCCCTGTGACCAAAAGATGATCTCTGATCACATATTGCTCAAGATCACGTTCCTGCAAGATATATGTTATCCGGAGCTTCCACACATTGAAGTTGGTAGCTCTTTCGAGCCTATCCTTGGCCCTGACTGAAGTGGAGGATGCCATGGTCCTCATACTGGAAACTTAATCAAGTTTTCTTGGATCTGTGTGTACCTTTTGTTGCACTTTAACACGTTTAACACACACTAACCTATGATACCATGTTAAATTATGAACTTGATTTCTTATGTGTATTAATTATTTTATTTTCTTCAATACTTTGATTTCAACTTAATATATTTCAACAATTCCAATCATAATCAAATAGAAATAATTATTTATATAAGTAAACATGCATATCAACAACACATATACCCTGGGGAAAGCTTATAGAGGGAGAAAAACCCTAGCAAACAATATTCCTTTATTGCATTAATAATCTAAGATCTCTTACAAATATCCACCATGAATGTTCTGCTCTCAAAGAGCTTGCCAAGATGACTCCGACCTGACAAAGACTTACAAGACCTTGCTGAAATACACCTTTGATATGATGCCTCTTTATCATTGATGTGCTCCTCTATTGCTTCACCCTCAACCTACATATGAAAACTATGTTTCAAAATTGTGTTCAAGAGAGGGTTCGACCTCTTCTTATATAGGGTGAAGAGGGGAAGAGGGGAAGCTCAAAATAGTAACATGATTGCATGCATTAAGCATAACTGATCATCATGCTTTAGTTCGAACTTAGAACTAGACTTGAGATTGGTTACAACTCAACTTTACACTTTAGTTCGAAATTAGAACTAGACTTGAGACTGACATGCTTTGGTTCAAACTTAGAACTAGACTTAAGACTTTAGTTGCAACTCAACATTACACTAAATTAGTTCTAAAATAGAACTAGACTCAAGACTTTAGTTGCAACTCAACATTACACTTTAGTTTTAAAATAGAACTAGTCTCAAGACTTTAGTTGCAACTCAACATTACTAAAATAGAACTAGACTCAAGACTTTAGTTGCAACTCAACATTACACTTTAGTCCTAACATATAACTAGACTCAAGACTTTAGTTACAACTCTTGACAAGTCAATTAGAAATTCTCTTCAAGGTGGATAATGTTTAGACATGCCAACGCACTAGATCAATACAATTACATCATTTGCAATATTAGGAATATCGTTTGTTTCTAGTTCATAGGAATTTTATATTCAACCTAAATTTTGTTAGATGCCTTGACTTTTTCTCATGGCTCACAAGGTTTGAATAGGCTCACAGAGGTTGTATGTTCCCCCTGACTTTTGCACTAGTCTGTCTATGCTCACTGAGGTTGTACGTTCCCCCTGACTTTTGCACTAGATTGTCTATGCTCACAGAGGTTGTACGTTCCCCCTAAATTTTTCATTAGACTCACATAACATCATGTTCATCCTGACTTTTGGTTTGACTCACAGAGGTTGTACATTCCCCTAGCTTTTTTCAATACCTCACAAGACTGGTTGAATCTTCAAATCTCCCTGGCTAGCCTCAGGGTGGCCCATATGGCCTCTCATTGGAGATTGACTGTCGATGCTGGAAAATTTAACAAGGAGGTCAAGCGAGACTCTCAAATGTAAATGAGAAGAAGACATCATACAAGGTAGAGCTTGAAGGCAAAATAACTTACCCAGTCGAAGGATTTGGACAAGCCTCCGACAAGTTGAAAACGGGTAACAATGTTAATTTGAGCAATGTATTATATGTACCTGGTTAAGAAAAGAATATTGTATCCATATCCTACCTAGAAGACAAAGGAAACATAATAGATTTCGTATATGGAAAAGTGTTATCTCGCATAAAGACTCCAACATAGAGAATGCTAGGGTTATTGGAGCTATATAGACTACTAGAACAAAATGAAGAAGCTCTTGTATATGATGAAGTCAATCCCAAATAAATTTGGCACATAAGGTACGCTCATATTAATTATCAAGCATTATCTTTTCTCAAAAGGATGGTTGAAGGAATACGAGAATTGCAGTCTACACATGAAGGAATTTGCAAATGATGTGCTCTTGGAAATAATATCAAGAAACCATTCCCAATAAACAACAATAGATCTACAGAGATTCTAGATCTAATACACTCAGATGTTTGCGGTCCGATGCCAGTCAAATCTCTAGGAGGTTCTCTTTACTACGTGATCTTCATAGATGATTATTCAATAAAGACTTGGTTATATATTTTGAATACAAAGGACAAAGTATTCAACAAGTTTCAAGAATTCAAAGCAGAGATATAGAACCTCACGAACAAGAAAATTGAGACCTTAAGAATAGATAATGGAGGAGAATACACATCAAAGGAATTCATTGCATTCTGTAAATCAACAGGGATTAGGAGGGAGCTGACTAATCCTCATAATCCTCAACAAAATGGTGTAGCAGAAAGGAAGAAAAGATCTATTGAAGAAACTGTGAAGGCACTACTAAACGATCAATGTTTATCCATGTTCTTATGGGGAGAAGCAACCAAGACAACAATGTATGTCCAGAATAGAAATCCTCACTGCATATTGAAGGATATGACTCAAGAAGAAGCCTTCTCAAGTAAGAAACCTAATGTGGAAAACCTAAGAATCTTTGGATGTCCTGTTTACTCTCGCATTCCCAAGGAAAAAAAGGAATAAATTATAACCCTAAGGAAAGAAGGGCATATTCGTGGGATATAGTGAATCATCCAAGGCTTATAGAATCTATATCCTGGAACAACATAAGATTGAAGTCCACAGAGAAGTGAACTTCAATGAAAATATGTCTTTGAAGAAATCCATAGAAGAAACTATAGAAGAAGAAGAGTATGAAGATCTTATTGAAGAAAACACAGAAAACCAGAATGACAAAAAGGGATAACTTGATCATCCGATGAAACCATGTGAGAACATTGGTTCAGACACCATACCTAAAACCAAGAAACAACCAGCTTGGCTTGAATCTACCTTACAAGAAGTAGAAAGACTCAAGGCCCCAGATGGGACTTTCAGATAAAGTAAGAAGCCCAAAAGATTCTCAAGCTAGGAAGCATGTATGACAAAGATTCTAGATGAAGAACCTATCACGTTTGAAGAGGAAATTAAGAAGAAACAATGGAAAGAAGCTATGAAGGAAGAACACAAATCCATCATGAAAAACGATGTATGGGAAATTGTGCCTAGACCTAAAGAAAAATCAATATAGTAACTTCAAAATGGGTATATAAGATCAAACATGAAGTAGACAGAAGCATGGATAAATACAAAAAAAGTTTCATAGCTAGAGGGTTCTCCCAGAAGGAGGGAGAAGACTATGATGAAACATTTTTTTCAGTTGCTAGATATACTTCCATTAGAGCTATCATATCTCTTGTTGCTTCCATGAGATGGAGTTTACATCAGATGGATGTAAAAACAACTTTCCTCAATGGAGCAATCGAAGATAAAGTATATATTGAATAACCTCAATGGTTTGAAGTACATTCCAAAGACACTCATGTTTGTAGACTAAAGAAAGACTTATATGGACTCAAGCAAGCTCCAAGTGCTTGGTATGCCAGAATCGACAACTATCTTACGAGACTCGGTTTCTCCAAAATTCATGCATATCCAAATATTAACTACAAATTCGTGAACAATGAACTTGTGATTCTACTACTATATGTTGACAATCTATTCCTAATAGGTGAAGAGTCTCTAGTCATCCAGTGCAAAAAGGAACTAGCTTCTGACTTTGATATGAAATATCTTGGTCTCATGAATTATTACTTGGCACTAGAAGTATGGAAGAAGCGTGGTGAAGTATTCCTTGGACAAGAAAAGTATGCAATAAAGATTCTTCAGAAGTTTGGAATGATGGATTTCAAATCCATGGACACTCTTATGACTATAGATATAAGAAAAGTAATTGATTCAAATTTTGATCTAGTAGATCCATCACTATATCGACAATTTATTGGGTCATTGATGTATTTGGTAAATACTCCACCAGACAATTACTTTGTCGTGAACACACTAAGTCATTTCCAGGTGGAACCTAGACATGAGCATTGGACAACTGCAAATCATGTTCTAAGATATATTCATGGAACACTAAACTATGGTTTAAGATATACTGCATTCAGTGATATATAACTTCATGGATTCATAGATTCAGATTGGGCAGGAAGTGTAGTAGACATAAAGAGTACTTCAGGGATGTGTTTCAGCTTGGGATCCGCTATGATATCTTGGGGTAGTAGGAAACATAAGTCTGTCTCACTGAACACAATATAAGAAAAATATATCGTAGCATGTGAGGCATGCATAGAAGCAATATGGATGAGAAAGATAATCTCTGATTTATTTGATCAGGTTCCAGATTTGACCATAATACACTATGACAATCAGTGTTGTATAAGGCTATCAGAACACCTAGTGTTTCATGAACGGTCGAAACATATTGAGATCAAATACTACTTTATTCGAGATAAAGTCTAGGAAGGAGAAGTAAATCTATAGTATATCCCCACAAATGAGTAGACAACATATATCCTGACAATAAAGTCTGCATATTTCCAAGACAAATTAGGGATCGTGGAAATAACTCCCTTAGTTGAAAGGGAACAAATGACTCTCCACATTGGGAGGGAGCACTGACATATTATTGAATTGAGGATAGTCATTTTAAAGCTTGAAAAATGGTCCATCTTGGGCAGTTCCTTTCGATTTTGGAAAGTGGTTTGAGATTTCTAACAGACAGGAATTTTCTAGTTCGGAAAATGGTCCAGATCGAACGGTCATTTTCATAATGAAAATGGTTCGATGGATTGATGATGCATCATAGAAATCAATTTATCATTATGGGCAGTCTCTCTTCTTGAAGGTTACTCAAGAAGACTTGCCCGCCTCGCCCGACAGTCATTCTTTCGAAGCTCACAGTTGTGAGCAGTTTCGAAGAATGGTCCATTTTGGAGGTTGGTGCAGGACAATCATTTCCTTAGAAAATGGTCTAGACAGTCATTCCTTAAGGCATATTCATTCTCTCTAGGTTTCACTTTGTTTAGTGCCAGAGGAATGATCCAGAATCGGATCCAGGAGCCTGACAGGGCTAAAAAAGGCTAAAAAATGAAAGTGCTTGGAATCCGATGAAACCAATGCCATTGTGTCTGTCTCATATTCCTGATTCCGGACATATATTTACTTCGTGAAATGGGCTTCATATGCGAAAGATATTGCATTCTGTGTAAAAACCCAAACAGGCAAAAAAATGGGTGACTGTACAGTTCGTACAGTGCCACGTGGTAGGCTGACTGTACAGGCCATATGGGGATACAACTGACATGGTAGCTTCTGGTGACGACATGTGGTAGGTGATGGGGCATATGACAGGTAAAGTTGGACCAGTCAGAGGGTGACATGTGTCACCACTGTGAGGGTGACACATGGCACAAGCTGACGTGGCAGACACACGACGGTATGGTTGTTGACTGGGAAGACACCTCGGCAGATGGGTGGAAAAATCAGCGCTTGACAAGTGGTAGTTTTTTATTGGTTGTTGAGGTGCCACGTGGCCCAGTCATGGGCTGCCACGTGGCACCCTGTGATTGGCTTTCAACATTGTGTAAAATTATGGGGTCTCCACTGGAATCGAACCCACGACCTACTTCCAAGCTATAGACTGGCAGGACCGGGCTAACGACCTGCCCCACTAGTGTGACTTAATAGTCATACGACAAAACTTTTATTTAAGTTTAATCAATGTAATGGCTGGGGGCAGAAACAGTTGGGGCTTAGCCCCATCCCGTGGTCTATTCACACGCCATAGAACGAAATGACAGAGCATGGGGGGTCATGATAGGGATCATCCCTTCGATATTGGGCGGATCCCACAGGACCAGGAGCTATCCATTAAAAAGGGGCGGGGTTTTGATTGCTACCCCCGGTCTTATGCCTACACCGAAGACTAGGAGCCAGGGACAAGGGGGCTCGCGTACAGATGGAGCGCCTGGCCACATGGTCGCCTCCCATATGACCAGGAGCGTGCCAAAAAGGGTTTGCACCCAAATTTATATGCAAAGTGGTTTTTTGTTATAATGTTTTGATTTTTTATGATTTTTATGCCTGTTAATGGAGGATTTGGCCATTTTTGGGAGATATTGGGCATTTTTGGAGCCCAAATTTTGGGAGGAAGTTGGGGATGGATAACCAACTTTAGATATATAAAAACCAGGCATGTTTGAGGCCATGAAGGACAGTCAGAGTAGAGTTATGATGAAGGGAAGCCAAGCTAAATCCATTTTTATGCAGGGAAGCTATTGAGGAGCAAACGCTTGCGGGCCATTTCTAGGAGCTCCAGACATCCGTTTTGCGTGTCGTTTTCTTTCCTGGGTTCTAGAGATCTGGAAGAACATGACTAGATCAGTCTTTTAGCCAATTGGCACTACTGCAATGTACTTTTGAGCTTTTGAATAGAAATAAAGAAGCCTGCCCAAGAGAGACAAAGGCCCGGAGACGTAGGGAACGTTGTGCCGAACTCCGTTATCAATTCTCTTACTATGGTTTGTTGTTTATTACTTCATTTCAGATCTGTATATGTGTATATGGATGTCATAATTCCTCTCTTTTCCTCATTCTTTCATTAAGCTTCTTAAAAGGTTTAATTAATACATGCAATTTAAAACTCAACCACAGTCTTTAAAAGATCATTATGAATCAAGGAATAGCCCAGGGTGGGGAATGGTCTAGGTTAAGAAATCATGGACAATCATTCCCTAGGGAAGACTCATTCTCTCTAGGTTGCAATTTGTTTAGTGCCGAAGGAATGGCCCAGGGTGGTGAATGGTCCAGGCTCATAAATCAGGAAAATTATTTTTTATTTCTTCAGAAGAATAGTCCAGATAGCCCATCATTGATGTTCTACTCTGAGGGAATATGCTCTTTCAGATCTCAAAGATCTGAGTGAAAGAATGGCCTAGATGATTCAATTTATATGGTAACAATATTTTCTTTGCAGGTTGATATCAGATGATTGTTATGGAGATTGCATGTCTCCAGATAGTAGATATATGCTAATGTGGTGGATATGTTCCATTGTTTATGACTATGTGTCACGGTTTCAGTAGTTCTGTACTACTATGGATAAACACAATTGTGTTCTATCAATTGAGATTGTACCAGTTGTCATGGAGATTATCTAGATGGATAATAATGATGGTGCTCGTCATGCTACCAATTGAATGATCTATTTGTGCTCAAGACCATTATCGGTTATACCTCCCTAGCTAGGAGGGATTGTTGATATTATGGTAGCTTCAAGAGTCATCAACATCCATTATGACCTTTGACAATATTAGAATATTTCATAAGAAATAAAAGAAGCGAACATAACCCTAGAAGAGATGTCGACTGAGAGAGATAATTAATATGAATTAATTAGTACCTAGAATGATAAGTCGACCCAGGCAATCTTCCAGGATTAGTATAAATACAAGGTGCCAGTCTTCATTTGACACGAGGTTCTTAGAATTGCAAAGAGGCACTTGTGCACACTGCAGTCTGGCAGTCTTGTGCGGAAGTTCTGGAGAAGGTGCTACCGCCATTTCTGAAGCCTATTGCTTCTATATTTTTTGGTTGGACTCTATGATCAGCTTTGGTTACTTCTTTCTTGGTGCATTAGCCTTCCTTGGCTATTGGATTTCTACCACGATTCTTCTCTCTGTCAAGGTAAAGGTGCTTGGAAGGTGGCCTTGGCCTATGGTTGGGTGACAATAGTGATATTGTCTATGGTAAAATGAGCACATTCTAACAGTTCTGAGGAGACTATTCCTTTGCACTGGCCTCTCAACTTCTGCCTCTGGTTTTAAGAGAACCTTACTCAACATCAGGGATCTCCCATCCTCTGCTCCTTTTGCTTCAACATATCTTCTATGTGATTTTTAAATGTGAGATTCACCTCCTCCTTCTTTATTTTTCTCGGGGCATTCCCAAGATATGTGTCCTGTCTTTCCAAAGGCATAATGTACCTTACTTCTCCTCCTCCTCTTCTTCCTCTTCCTCTTAAAAAACTTCTTCCACCACCCTTTCTTTCTCGAGAATTTTCTCCTCTTTCTGAGTGACTGTGTGGTTTTTCAGTCTCATCCTTGGACTTATGTGCCTTGTCATGGGTAACAGGTTGGGACTGGGCTTGTACCTCTTCCTCGTTGGATTTTGTTCTAGCCTACTTCTCCTCTTCCGTCAGTGCAAACTGATAAGCATCCTCCACTGTTCTTACTGACATCATATTGATCTCATCCTGGATTTCATATCTCAGGCCATTTATATATTTGGCTACTTTTTCTTCATCTCTCTCTCTTTGTCTAGTTCTTATGTTCAACCTATAGAACTCCTCTGTGTACTCCTTAACTATCATCCCTTTCTATCTCAGGTCCTTCCTTTTTATGAAAAAATTGATTTGATAGTTCTTGGGCATGAACTTATCCTTCAGCTTGGATACCATTTTGTCCCAACTCTTTATCCTCTATTTTCCGTGGCTCCTCCTCTTAGCCTGCAGTTCATCCCACCATAGTGCTACATGTCTTTTGAGCCGGGTGACAGTCTTCTTCACCGTTCTCTTTTCATCGACATCCTCAGAGTCGAAATGTTAGTCCATGGATCTTATCCAATCCAACATCTCTTCAACATCATAATTTCCTTCATACATTGGGACCTCTATCTTGGCTCTTCCTCCCAATATAATGACTGTTCCCAGCAAGCGTTCTTTGACAACATCCTCTCCTTAAGCTTCTTTGACTTCTACTTCTTCACTCTCTGCATTGTTGATATCAATAGTATCATGTACTTGTATCTGTGTTTCCTCCATCACCTCTAATATTGCATCAAGTTCTTGCATCTCCATTTATACAACTCAATTTGCTAAAGGTTTTTCCGCTCATCTCCTTGGTGGCATTATGTTGATTGTTTGTCACACGCAGAGTACAACTTTGAGTTCTTCTTTCTACTCTCCTTTTCTGAATGTCTACAAGAAATTTTTTAGCTCTGATACCACTTGATGCAGACACCTCTTCTCTTCTAATGGATATGCAACCTATCGGTCTAGGATCGATAAAAAAATTGAGTTTGATTGAATCTCCAGGTCTCTGCTATACGTGAGACCCACTTACACATGTCCCTTCTCCAAAGACACAGGTCATATGAGACCTGGGGTCCTTTCCTGAGTGTTGTTCAAA
The DNA here is from genome assembly GCA_009831015.1 of Picea engelmannii. NCBI lineage: Eukaryota > Viridiplantae > Streptophyta > Pinopsida > Pinales > Pinaceae > Picea > Picea engelmannii. The sequence goes on from ML788105.1 coordinate 108,167, forward strand.
CCTCGATTCCAAGTGAGCATTGTCTCCTCTCTAGCTAAGCCCTTTCCTTTACATGACAACAATTGTGATCACTCGCATGATCAAAAGGCACGTCTTGACTCTGTGTATCTCGTCTTCGCATGTGAGTCACCCTGACTCTCCCAACCTATGAAATCCTGAAAGGAGCCTAGCGCATGCTAGCCCCTCTCTCTCCGTGACTACTTGCGGTGACCACGTGCTTGAGTGAAAGGCATGTCGTGATTTCACGTTTCGTGACTCTAGGAGACCTGCTACCTTTGTCTCCCCGATAGTCGAAATTGCGATGACCCTAGATCGACGATCTAGGTATCTCTTTGATCGACCACTGTGATCAATTGATGTTTCATGTTTTGTGACCTTGGGTGTGCTCCTTGCCTCCATTATCCCAATAGCTGAACTTGCGATGGCACTGGATCAGCGGTCTAGATCTCTCATTTTCTCAACGGATCAGATTAATTCACGGTTTAACATTTCGTGAATTTTCACGACTCAACCTTTGACTCCTTTGATTCATGACTCAACGAAACATTGATCTCTCACCACACGTCCTCCTTGACGATGGATGGTCCAGATGATTTCAGAAATTTGTGACCTTGTTCCTCTTGTGTGCCTTCAAGGCTTTAATGCTAGTGGACTTTACCTTGATTGGATGACTATGATTCTCTTGTGCTCGGACCGAACGACTGGGATCCTTCCTCCTCTGCACTTTCTCCTCGTTGTCGAGACACTAATCAAACGGTTCAGATTTTCCCCCCTGAGCTTTTTCTTTCTTTAGACTTAGAATATTTTCAAATGATTCAAAGGCTTTGACCTTTGTCCTTCCTACAAGTCTGGTTCTTGGATCTCGTTAACACTTCTGAAAAGTGTTATTCCTCCTGAGCTAGGTCTAGTGGATACTTCAACTTCCCATCCACTCCTTGCATCTCTAGGGTTTTGATAACTCAGATTCTAAGGATTTCTAGAAGAGAATATCCTCTCGCCCTCCTGGCATTTTCCTTTTCTGGTTCTTTGACTTCTTACAAAGCCCCTTCGACACTTAGTCGAATATCGGATGTGTGCACTCCTTGCACCATATATTTACGCAAGGTTTTGGGTTCTTTTGGATGACTATGCACACCTTGCATCAGTCTATTTGCACTCCTTGCAAAGGGAAAGTTTCGTGCTATCTCTTCTTAGCTTCAAAATTGAAATAGATCTCTTTAACACACTCCTTGCGTTCTGTGTGCACACCTTGCACCACTTCAAGAAAAGAGAAACATTTGAAACTTATCCTAACATTCACAGTTCAATTCGTTGCTAACGAAATTCATTCATTCACTCATGAAAACACTATAACAGAGAGTTGCAAACAATGTTCACACACCATGCATTGGATCATTTTTCCTCTATTATATTTAAAACTGAAAATGGCTACAACTGTAATCAAAACAAAAACTAAAAACCTCAGAAATCTCCTACAAAATTGCAGTTATCTACCCTGCATCCAACCTCATTTGGGCATACAAAACCTCTACTTATCTTAGAGGGATCTTAGAGTTTCCCCTGGCTACTTATCTACATCACAACCTATCCTACAGTTATTTTAGTGCAGTCGCATTCCAGAGCCGGAGTGGAAACTCCCACTTCGCTCGCGATCGGTCATGTGTGCCTCGAAGATTTCTCCGGCACTAAGTTAAAGAAGATTTCAAAATATCGCCTGAAGCTTCCAGCGTTGGGGTCTCGTATAGATTTTGAGACACTGATAGGTCTTGCTTTGCGTGCTTGACAACGATGCTCCTGCATTAGTAATTCTGAGCCTTTAATGATAATCCATCCATATGATTAAGTATTAGTTATTATCATCTGGGTACTTTTTTAAATGGATGTTTTCCCATTGCAAGCATGAAATTATAGATGTAATAACCTTCCATGGAGATGTTGGACTAAATAGAGTTAAGTGAAGATATCCAAACTTAGCGAATTAAGGATAAATTTTGAGATCTTAGCATCAACGTCCAAGAGTGGAATCTCGATATGTTAGAATCCATTTCAATATAGATCCTCTCAAATATCAAATGTTTTCTTTCCACAATTTTAAGGAAACAATAATGAAATTTTCCAATGCCATTTCCATTTGCAATCTAGATGAGCATCTCAGAACAATATCACAAGAGAATGTTAAGGAGTCTTACCCATAATGGAGCAGACAAGGTTAGGAATTCTTACCCATAATGGAGCCCATGTTAAACAATCTACATAAAGATCAAAGACAAGGTATCATAACTTCATATAAAGACCAACATATTCCTAAAACAACAAGGAAATTGCACATAATCCCTGATCAATGGGAGGTAAACTACTTATCTTCAAAGAAACATGAACTTAGGTAAATTTAATAACTTATAAATATTAATATTAGATTAAATTTAAATTATATTTAATGATTTATTAAATTTCAATTATTTTTTAAATGAAATTAATTTGTTTGAGTTTAGACAACTTCCAATCTCAACATTTTATCCATTACAAAAAAACAAATAAAATTGAGAAAATGCTAAAAGTATTGTTTAATTTAGATTGTTGCGAGCTTCTAGCCTATATTTGTAAATGAAGACCTTATTCCCGAAGACCAAGCTGAATTAAGGAAGGAAGTTCAAAAGATAAAAGAAGCCAGGAAAGAAGGAAAAATGACAATAATTACAAATCTAAAAGCTATTGTTAGGGATAGAGACAAGAAGGATAATAATAAATACGAATTTGGGACACTCGGGATCCTTTTAAAGGTCCTATAATTAATATATTTTGAAATCCATATTGTATAATCTATTTCAATTTTTTGGGTGGTCTAGAGTTTTATGGCTATACATAAAGAAAAAGTGGTTCAGTTTCTTTTTATTGTAATTAAAGTTTTTTAATATTTCTTTTTATTGTAATTATATTTTATTAATAGATTTTGAAATCCATTTTGAATTTTGATAAAACTGTAAATATTAAAATTGTATATTCTATTTCAAATTTTGAGGTGATCTAGAGTTCTATTGCTATACATAAATCAAAAGTAGTTAAATTTATTTTTATTGTAATTAAAGTTTATTAATATATTTTGAAATCCATTTTGAATTATTTTGAATTTTGATAAAACTTTAAAGTTTGGAGTAATCTTTTGTTTTATAGCTATACATAAAAATTCACAAGTAAAATTCTAAAGAATCACGAGTAATCATTTACCTTCTTAAGGTTGGATAGACCAATCGGTCTTAGTGGACGTTAATCATCATCATCATCATATTGAAAAGTTGTTTTTGATTCAAAATTGAATAACAAAGCAACTGCTAGTTTCGAGGAAAAAAAACCTTTGAAAAAAAAGACTGTTGTAAAATATCAATAAAATAAATATGGATATATCCATAATAATAAAATAATATATAGCGATACCAAATAATAATAAAATAATATTTAATTGGTAACTCACAACTTTCAAATGAATTATTAATCATTCTCAATGGATTTTATGATTAATATTTATGTGGAAAGGAGTACACCTATTGACAATGAGCACAATTAATGATATTTTAATCTTAAATTTGAAGATGCTGGCATATTCTTAGTCGTCCTCCAAAATCAATGGGTCGGATTTATTGTTCATAACTTCCTTGCATTTATGAAGGCATCCGTTAACATGTTTACTTTTTTACATTTACCTAATCACATTATAAATTTACTGTAAAAATACATAATTGCCACGTTCAAATGATTAAGGAGAATTAAAATATATGCAGCCACGTTTATATCATTAAGAAACACTCTGCACACTTTTCATTTTGATGGCAATCATTCATTTTTTATATCTGAAAAGTCGTTTGATGCCACGACCTGCACAGACGTTTTATGTGCGCTCTGTGTTGGAGTCACAGCTCCCCTTTCGGCGTTATCCAGCCGCGAGTCGGCTGTGCTAGTTATATTTATAATAAAATAATTGTATCCACCAACTCTCTCATAACTTGATGGTAGACGCTTGTTGTACCGGGTTATAATAAAAACGTGTTGTACCTCCAAGGTAAAGTTCAGTGAGCCGTTCACCAATCTCATAGAAAAACCTAGTTTCATACATAGAGAAGAAGTTCAGGGAAGGGTTTTGATATTTGAGGGTGGATTGCGAGAATAGAGAGCCGTTTTTTCAACAAATATGGAGGCTTGCGAGAGTTCTGAGAAAATTACAGAGAAGGAAGATAGGGAGCAGATCGAAATTACTCCAAACGGTGCAAGAGATCAATGTGCTAAGGACGGGGACTCATTCGGGGCATTGAAGAGTGTAGAGAGCGATGGACATGTTTTTGATAAATGTACAATTGGATCGGCAATTGTTTCTGATGGGGTTAGCGGGAGTAGGCTGAATATGAATAGTGCGCCGGATTCGAGAGAATTCGAGTTTGATATATCCGGTCTTAATGCCCAACCCTCGATAGAGCTGGATTCCATTGCTTCACCCGCAGACGAGCTCTTTTATAAAGGTCGGCTACTTCCTCTCCATGTCCCTCTTCGTATTCAGATGGTAGAGAAATTGGAAAAAATGGTATGCTCTGAAATTAGACCATCTCAGGAAAATGTATGGGAAGCATACGCCGGGACTCAAACCGCAAACATTGGAAATAGAAANAGAGAATTCGAGTTTGATATATCCGGTCTTAATGCCCAACCCTCGATAGAGCTGGATTCCATTGCTTCACCCGCAGACGAGCTCTTTTATAAAGGTCGGCTACTTCCTCTCCATGTCCCTCTTCGTATTCAGATGGTAGAGAAATTGGAAAAAATGGTATGCTCTGAAATTAGACCATCTCAGGAAAATGTATGGGAAGCATACGCCGGGACTCAAACCGCAAACATTGGAAATAGAAAGAATATTTCTAGATATTGTTCCGTTATTGGTAGAGATTGCGAGGAATTAGGGTTTCAGACTACTTGCGAGTGCTCGGATGTTACTCCTTATAAGAATATTTCTAGCAATTGTTCCAGTATTAACAGAGATTGCGAGGAATTAGGGTTCCATACTCCTTGCAAAACCTCAAATGGTAGTCCTTATAAAGTTCGCAAGGAATTGAATGATGCTTACAGGAACGGCTCTCCATCCGTATCGGATCGTAGACAGTCTAAGATGCTAGTGGATTCTACCCACTCACAACAATCAGCCCGCATCCATAAGTTGAAAGCTCTGAAAGCATTTGTAAGATCTCTTTTCTCAAAGGCCAGAGGGGCCTCTGACCATCATTCTCATACTAGTATCAGTATTCAAAAGGAGAGCTATGATGATGAGGATGCTGCAGCGGTCCATAGAAGCATTCCTGGAGAAAAATCACATGCGACTCACCGTAAGTGCTTCTCTGGGAGCTTCTCATTTGTTAAAGAATCTCTATTGATGCATAAACCCAATTTAAAGTCATCTAGTTCTCCAAGCCACGAATCCCCATTTCTGAAAAGAAACATTGAAAGTGAGAATTGCATCGAAGAAGCGATTGCTCACTGCAAGCAATCTTATTTGGCTGATCCAAAGAATGTGATCGGCACCTCCTAATATCTGCAACGATCAACTTCAAATCCAGAAGGATCTGCTTGTTAGAAATAGTAATTACTCACTATAGTTTAGTTAACAGTGTTTTTCGGCTTTTTAGTTTTTACCAAGTTTCCGCTTTTACGCATGACTGTAAAACTATTGTAAATCATATACATTTTGTGAATAGTGAGACGGCTATTATGTCCTTCCATTTCTGCGTGTATATTCTTCATGCTTGCTTATTCTTTCATGGTATCAGAGCGTAAAGTTAGAGAGCAAGCCTACCAAAACAAATCGTGAGGAGCACTCGAATTAATCAGGACAACCGCAAGAAATTGAGATTGAGAGGAGGAACCAGCCATTAGCTGCGGAGAGCCACAACTATCGAAACCCTAGCCGACACGGTTTTCTTTTGCAGCTTCCGCTACTTCATTACAAGAGCCAAGGGGCA
>ML788105.1:119652-142264 GCA_009831015.1 Picea engelmannii
TCTCAATTAACTTATTTTCTGAAAGATTCATAATTCACCACTCCCTCTCCCCAATCTTTTTTAGATTTATTAAGATTTGCATTTATAACCAAAATTATAAAGTCATATTTAAAAGGGCTTTGTGAAAATGATGTATCTTTATTTCATCTCAATCAATATTTCTTTCTAACTACATAAATTTTTACATGTAATTATATGAATATTGGATCAAGTTATTGCTAATTTTGTTGAATTGATTATCCCTTACTCCATGGTCAAATATCTTTCTTATCATTATATTTTCAAGACCAAGGATCTCTTATTTTTATATTTTTCATTCCAATCATTAACTTCTAAATACATAAGAAATTACTTTATGCCACATGACTTCGATAGGAGTTACCCAATGCGAGGGCTCATTATTGAGGTTAAATTATGAGGTTTTATGCCAAATCACTTTGATAGGAGTTCCCCAATGTGGGGGTCCATTATTGAGGTACGATTCTTAGGAAATATTTATTGGGAGGTTTTGAAAGGTCCCATCGGGTAACTGCACTCCCAAATGTCTAGCTAATCATTAAAATTCATGAACATATGTAATCAAAATTTTAGGTCTAGATTAGTTGTCTCTTAGTATATATGGTTTTTTAATGTTATGTCAAATTTAAATAGTAAAATCGTTAATGTTCAGAGTAAGTTAATTCAAGGATTCTTTGATTGAGTTAATATTAACCTACTATTCTTTCTTTAAACTTAACTTGGGATAAACACTTATCCCTTTAAATTTTATTAACCGGATATTTGGGATTGTCAATACAAGTATTCCAACAGAGGATGAACACCTTCAGTAACCACACACAAAATGACATCAAAGATTAACACATTGATTTTTTTACGTGGTAAAACCATTGTGGGGAAACATCCACGACCTGACCACTTTGAGCAATTTATGACTGAAAAATAAAATATTATAGAGAGATTTACAATAGAGTTTCTCACAAACAATCATCGACAAATGACCCTCCATGCTCTTTAAATAGAGATCACAGACCAATCTGGTGTTAAGCCACAAATTAATGTAGCCATTAATATCGAGGAGAATATGAGCCATCACATCAATCTATGTCAAGAACATATCATGATCATCATATTACCTAACTACAAATGCATATTGATGCATATTAATGAAACACACTTTTAGATCCAGGAGATTATGACCCATCAGATCTAACTACAAATGCATACTGATGCATATTAAAGAAACACACTTTTAGATTAAGGAAAGTATGATCCCTCAGATCTAAATACAAATTCATATTGATGCATATTAAATAAACACACATTTAGATCGAGGAAGATATGAGCCATCGGATCTAACAACAAATGCATATTGATGCATATTAAAGAAACACACTTTTATATCAAGGAGAATATGAGCCATCAAATCACTCTATGTCATGAACATATCGTGATCATTAGATTACCTAACCAAAAATTCATACTAATGCATATTACAGAAACACGCTTTTACCTAATGACGCATTAGACCAAGTTGATCTTAACTAACTCTTAAGTGTCTAGATATCCTAACATTCCCCCTTAAGAACAACCTGGGATAGGATTGAAGGATTTACAAAGGTGAAATAGTAGGATAAGGAAGGAGGCATTAGAGCTTACCCCCCCTTAATGAAAACTTCATGAACTCCTAACATAGATCGAAGTTTGGAAAAATTTTCTTTTGTAAGGAAATTTGTGAAAATGTTTACAACTTGATCTTCTGTAGGGAAAATGAGCACTTCAATAACTCGATCATCAATGATCTATTTGATGAAGTGAATGTGTATCTCAATGTATTTTTCATGTTGATGTTGAATTGGATATTTTGTGATCTTGATGGAACTTTGATAGTCACACCCAAGGGTTGTCACATGATAATGCTGGAATGCAGACTCTGACAGGATCTGTTGAAGCCACATGACTTCTTGAATTGAATTAACTGCTTCTCGGTACTTTTATTCTTCTAAAGAAATATCAATATCCTATTGTTTCTTATAAACTCAAGTTACACGTCCTGAACCAAGGTTGAAAACATAACTTGCAATAGAATTTCAATCATTAGGGTCACTGGCCAAATCTAAATAAGTGAAACCAACGAATAAAGGAGTCCCCTTGAACTATAATGTATCATGAACTGAATTGTGCCTTGAACATACTTAAGTATCCTTTTATCTTCTTTCCAACGAATTTCATGGGGTATTTTCATATACCAAAAACAAGACCAACAACAAAGGAAAGATCAATATGGGTATGAAACAAGTAAAAGAGGATACCACTAACTAACAGTACAAGATGACATCTACTTCAGGAGTGTTGATGTTTTAGTAGTTGTAGGATATGTTAACCTCGATTGATAAACCTTTTACTAGAATAGAATATTCTCGAAGCAAGAGAAAACCAAAAGAGATGTGTGAAAACCCTCGAAGACAAGTGAACTCAGCAAAATAAGTAATATTGAAGTATTATATGAATAAAAGGATAGGTTGGCCTTGTTGGAAGAGACACATGTTCACCTCAACATATTAGTATAAATAGAAGGCGCTTTAGTTGATTTGGAAATACACACAAACACTTAGTTGGTGCGCATATTTTAGAAGTGCAGTTGTAGCAAAAGTAGTGCGCAAATCTCGAAGTGGAGTAGTAGTAGCTGCAATGGTGGAGCACACTCTTATTTAACCTTTTGGTACTCTTACTTGTGCACTACCTTGAATAAGGTGCACTCTCTTGGTTTATATGTTGGTTCTAGTGTCTCTTCTAGGAATCATTCTATCTAGTAAAGATCAAGGGGCTCGGGGGTGGCTTTATGCCTATGGTTGGTTGACAATGGTGTAGCACTGTCTATGTTGAAACAAGCACAATATTCTAATAGATTATGGGCCCACACCACCTTTGGAATATTCTAGCAACTAGAAGGTAGATTTGCATCTCTCTTTCAAACTCGTTATAGAAAAATTGCAGTTGTAGCTAGTTTTTCTGATCTTTGAGTAGCAAAAAACCATAACGTGATTCTTGAGGCACTTTAAGTGAAGCGTTTGGAATAATTTTTGGATATCCTAGTGTGCCCTAACCCAGTGCATCTCCTGGTGCCCTCAGCCATAAAAAAATGTGAAAGTTGAAATTTTTGGTGAAAGTCAAAAGACTGGTCAAGATCAAAGTCAAATACAATCATGACTTCCTCCATGAAATCGGAGTGACACAATATAAGCATGTTCTCTTAGAAGAGCATGGAAGACGAGGGTTGACATCATCCTTACAAAGAAAAAAGGGAAAAATTATGGAACCACAAACTCGAGAGCATGCATAAAAGGATGAAGAGTTTGATTTTTGAAGCTTTGAAGCACATGAACGTGGAGTGAGAGAAAAAATAAAAAGAAACTACTCCAGATCTGATTCTCTAGAAAGAGAAGGGATCTTTTTCCAAGAAACAATCGTAGAGATAGAAAGATCTCAGATCTAATAAATTCAGTGGAACAACATACTCTCTAGGTTGGAAATAATACTTGTCTAGGAATAAAAGCAACTCAAGGAGAATAATAGCCAGACTCCAGGTTTGCGTATCAGGTTTGATATTTTTTTTATTGTTGCTTAAGTGAGTATTGCAATCCTTTAGATTATATTAATGTTAGGAACAAATAAATACTTAGTAGCATGTAATCTTAATATAAATTCTTATTGTACTTAATTGCAATATGAACTAACATCTCCTCTAGGAGATATTTCTTGTTATTTTTCTCAGACACGACACCTTGCTAGTGTTATAATGAATTACGATGAAATTGATATGTTCTTTTATAAAATGTTATTATATTGGAAATAATTTTTCTCTTGTTGTTCATGTTTCGGGTAGGTTATCCTACATATTTGAGAAAGGTTACCATAGAAAAGAAAGACTTGAAAGGACTCTGAGGGATTCAAACTTCATAGGGATTAACTGATAAAGAAGAAGCAGTGTTTCATGAAACTTTCGAGGATGCACAGGGGCATGCAACACATGGAAACATGGCTCAATGATTCGCTTAGTTAGAGGGAGTTGATGGTAGAATTTGAAAATAACGATCTTGTGGGCCTTCACGCTGAGTTGTAGGCCTTCGTGTGAAGTTGTAAGCCTTTGTTTCGATTTGTAGGCTTCGTTTCAAGTTGTAGGCATTTGTGTCGATTTGTAGGCCTCGTGCCAAGTTGTAGGCTTCATGCCAAGTTGTAGGCCTTGTGTCTATTTGTAGGATTCCTTTTGAGTTGTAGGATTTATGTCGAGCTATAGGCTACTCCAGTGATATGGTCTGGTATGCCGAGTTTTTTCTACACCATTGAGATAGTCTGGTATGCTAGTGACATAGTTGATAACCTGTATGGTTTTGATGGTGTTTATCGTAATATGATATGGGTGATCATGAGATAAGTTGTTTATCTTTGGTGATGCTACCGATTTGCAAGACCATGTAAGTCTTTCCCATGCCATGTGAGATGTATGGATAATGATCATAGTAATGATGATACTCATGACATGGGTGCAGCCATGGGTGAGCACGTCACGTGGGTGTGATGGTGAAACACACTACGAGGTGTAGATCTAGTGTTCTCTAGCAAGTTGTGGCACATAGGAGAGATTGACAGGTCCACATGGGTGTAGTCATTTGGGACGTAATGATGCTACGAATAGCATGGTCTGCATAACCATGACAAGAGGATCATGGCATAGCCAACAAGGCTATGAATAATAGAAGGGAACGCCATGGTTAAATACCTCCCTAGATAAGAGGGAGTGTTTATGTTTTGCTAGTTGTGTGATGTATTAAACTCCATGGATAAACCTTTGACTAGAATAGATATTCTGGAAGCAAGAGAAAACCTAAACAAATGTGTGAAAACCTTGGAAGACAAGTCACCCTAGAAGAATAAGAAATATTGAATTATTATATGTAGAAAAGGATAGGTCAACCCTGCTTGAAGAGAAACATGTTCACATGGAAAAATTAGTATAAATAGAAGGTACTTTAGCTCATTTGGAAACACACTCACACACTCAGTTGGTGCACATATCTTAGAAGTGCAGTAGAAACATAAGTAGTGCACAATTATGGAAGAGGAGCAACAACAACTGTACTGGTGTAGTGCACTCTTTTTCATCCTTTTGATACTCTTACTTGTGTGCTACCTTGGAGAAGGTGTGATCTCTTGGTTTATCTATTGGTTCTAGCGTGGATTCAAAAAATAATTCTATCTAGCAAATATTAAGGTGCTCGGGGGTGGATTTGTGCTTATGGATGGATGAAAATGGTGTAGCATTGTCTATGGTGAAATGGGCACAATATTCTAACATGGAGATTTAAAAGTGGCAACAATTTTGACTCGAGATTGGAAGGGAGAAGGGGTTGGTTTAGAGTTTTTCATGTGAAATCGATGAAGAAGGTCACAAGCATACCTAGAATGGGAAAGAAAAATTCCTTCCTTGGTTTGTAATACTTGGAGGCTGAGTAAATAGTGTAAATAGCCTAAGTCTTCCATTTCAAATTTATTATTAATGTTGGTTTCACATGGTTTAAAAGTTTAGGGTCACTACCAGTGAGGATAGGATCATAAACATAAAGAACAAGAATTATGAGATGGCTTCCTACTTTCTTGGTATAGACATTAGGATTAGAATGACATCCAAAAAATTCGATATCAAGAAGAAATGTTTCCATATTGGAATAACAATATCGAGAATCTTTATTAAGACCATAAATATATTTCTTAAAGTGACAAACAAGGATGGAGTCATGAGGAATGTGAGCCCATCCCACACTAAAAAATACACTGAAGTGGATTACATATGGCTTAATTTTATTCCATGCTTCTTCGAGTGTTATTCTTTTAAGATCCTTTGTGGGAGTGTAATTTAATATGTAATTTTCACAGTTAATGGATTCCTCCCAACAATTTATACTTGATCTCTTAGATTAGATCATACAATTAGCCATTTTTTTCAATGTGTGTTTCTTTCTCTCAAAAACACCATTTTATTGTGGGCCATATGGACAAGTGTGTTGCATTCATATTTCATGTGCAGTGCAGTAACTTATAAAAAAAAATTCACATATTCACCTCCATTATATTTTATTAACCTTTGAAGTTGATGTCGTGATTGTTTTTCTACAAGGGCCTTATAGGCGAAAAACCTGTCAAACACTTTTCTCTTGATTTTTAAGAATGAAACCCAAGTGCATTTGGAAAAGCCATCAATGAAAGTTAATAAATACTTACACCCATAAAAAGAAGGATAAGAAAGTGGGCCACACAAGTCACTATGAACAAGCTGCAAAGGGGTCAAGGCATACCAAGATAGATGTTTTTCAAAACTAGCCCAATGATGTTTGATGAGAACACAACTGACACAAACACCATCTCTACAGGAAACAAGACGAATACAAATCACCATCCATCGATTACATAGTTGTTGCAATGAGAAATATTTTAGATGACCAAACAACTCATGCCAAAGTTTACACAAGTCATCACTATGAGAAACAAAAATTTGATGGAAAAGATGATCCAAAATTTTCAAGATTTCACAACCTGGTAATATAATCAACAAGTCCAATTGCAAGAATATGCTTAGGATATTTTAGATCCTTTATTACAATTCAGTGAGGTGAAAACTATATAGTTTTACCTTCACCTGAATGATTAATTTGATATACTAATAGAAGTTTGAAAGAAATATTTGGAAAACATAATACATCATTGAAATGACCATTATCTACCAGAACAGTTCCATACCCTACAACACTAAGATACTTATATTCACCAAAAAATATATTCTTGGTGATATATTCATTTAAAGAAAAAAATATGTCTTTATCCTTAGCCATATGGTAAGATTCTCTAGAATCAATAAGCATGTTAGTAACAGATTTGATCTTGTCACAAATGTGTAGGATGATCGAGATTATAAAGTCGATATTGGGTAAAATAGAGGATGAAGGAGATCTTACAATGCTCCTGGACTGAAAGGTATAACATATTTTCAATCACCCTAGAGAAATCAATAGAAAAATCATAACATAATGGCCCAACAATAAGTTTCAAGTTCTTGGCTTCTTATCGAGAGGTAAAACATGGCTAATTATGATCTTGAAAGAATTAATCCATTTTCATACAAATGTTGCTCCATGGGACTAGAGCCTAAGAATCGATTTTATTGAAAGTGAGGGGATTGATTATCTAATGGATGCAAGCAAGTCATATCTATGATAGTTTGTTGATGTCGCATTGTGAAAGTGCACAAGAGATAAAAGGCACAAGGGGTGTGACAATGGTTTTTGGAGCCACACATCAAGAGTTGAATGGCATGCACTAAGGCTAAAACCACTCCTATTGGGTCGTGACCATGGTATTTTGATTTTTTGTAGCCATGTGTCTGACCACTCATCGCACACTTGTACGCTTGCATAGCGCCACCTGGATTGAGTGTAGTAGTACAACTAGGACACTAGGTAGAACAACAACAACATGGCATGCCAACATAACACTTGTTAGATCTAGTTCGATACTGCCACTTGCATAGAGGGGGTCCATTGGGAACTCCAGTCATCATATCAAGCTCAACTACATGTAGAACGAACCTAGAGCCACTTAACTGTTGACATGCACTAATATGAAGATTCCATGTGTGACTGGGACCATGTTGATGTTAGCCTAATGTCACTCAAAATTTCAATATTTTTGGCCTTGTTAAAAGACATCATTTGAATTAAAAGTTGACATGTGGACGTTTAAGGGATAAAATATAAATATAAAGCTCATCGGTCCTGAAGAATATTATTCATTCAAAAGTGCCAAAGAATACACTCGACATTTTCAAACAAAGAAGGATTTCAAGCAACCATTCTCAAGGTCTCTTGCAATTTCTTTCGAGGTAATGTGTGAGCTCCTAGAACCCATACAATTTACTCTTTCCTCAATATTTTTCAATTTATCTAATGGTGATTTTCTTGAAAAATAAAAAGTGTGAGACCTCCAATAAATCCCCATAGAATGACAATATCCTAATTGATCACGATAATGCAATTTATGACACAATTTTGTTTTTTCCTGACCTAAACCGAATCATCAGTATTGCATGGACAAATGCTAAGAGAAGACAATATTGTATGCATTTGTGTGAGTCGAACCTCATTAGTTCAAGCATTCTAAAAAATTTCAATTTTTCTGAAATCATCCATTAGTGTGCCACCAATTACCTAGTTCCCAAACGAAAAATAGTATTTCTCGATAATAAAAAAAACATTATTTGTGATTTTTCAAGAGAAACACTAACCAAAATTATTTTCTTCCCAAAAGAACTTGTAGAAACATAAAAGGAACCCAATTTGGAAGATTCATACCAAAAATTACCTCATGTTGATAAAAAATTATTACTTAGGAGTCTCTTAGCCCCAAATTTTCCCTTACAATCCCTCTCAACTACATTCCCAACTCACATTTTCCAAGAAAACATTCAACATGCCCTAACCTTGATTTGTAAAATATTGGGTCAAGACCATGAAAGAGTAATGGATGGAACTGCCCTTGGATTTTTCTCCCTCTTATTATCACCTGATTTCATTACTTCCCCAAAATTTGTGTTGATTTTAAGGCAGTTGCAAGAGCCATTCTCTGGGAGGATGGAAAAGACCCTAGATGATATCTAGGGCCCCCAATGCACTCCTGGGGTTCTTTGTCTAGGACCAAACAGTCAAAGCCAGAGAAAAATACCCTTGTAAGGGCCCCGAGTAGATAACTGGGGTTCTTGCTCTAGGACCAAGTAGTGAAGATGCTTGTGAGGGCCCCCAGTAGATGACTGGGGTTCTTGGTCTCACGTCAAGAGGTTAAATTCCCTAGATATGTCTAGGGCCCCTGGACATGTTACAGGGTACCCATGTCTAAGGCACGGGTTGAACCTTGTTCTTGTACCTTGGTGGATAAGACCCCAGAAATGTTTTAGGACAACCTGGTCCTTGATTAGGCATTTGTTGGTGTCTGGCCCTCTTTGAAGGAAAGCATGACCACATGAGGGATGTATCCCATATGCAATGATGATAAAGTTAAAAATTTCACCTTGAGAATTTTGGACAAGCATTTCCACCAAGTATCCCCACCTAAACCCCCACACCCTTTGTTTTTGAGCATGAGTTTATTTTATTTTTATTTTTTTCTTTAGGGGTTAAATGAAAAATATTAATTAAATAATATAAATGAGGGTTGGAGGCAATATTTTTTTTCCAAATCATATATGGTATAACTTATGAAAAGAAATGCACTAGCCATTTGACAAGGATAAGATCAACCAGATTGCTAGTCTTCTAGTCAAGATTCACAACGAAATATCCAACATTGAAAAGTCTGTGAAAATGAGTTAGGGTTGTTATTCTCTTGGTCCCTTAAACTATTCAACCTAGTATACATAATTAATATCAATCAATCACAACTTCTAGAGAAGGTCGCGGGCAATTTGTTGTTGTGGATATGATAATGCTATAACATGATCTTATTTGTATAGTCAATATGCTCAATAGTGGATTTTATTTTAAGTGCATCTCTTCTCCTTCTAGACTGGCCACATCTCATCATAACAACAAAACTCTAATTTCATGTGGTTTCAGGTTCAAAACCTTTGTTGTTGAAATGGCTTATTTTACTTGGCTTCATCCGAGCGCAATCAAACTGCTATTTTGAATCCTCATTTCTTTGCAATTGCGTGATCTAGTTCCTGTAATCGTCTGCAAATCGGTGGTATTCAATCCGGTCAAATTAGTGATTTTGGTTTCCTCATAACACACTCACCTCGTATAATTTCTGGTTATTCCACCACAATCTGCTCAGTGATATGATCTTCTATGGTTACTACAAAAGTGTGCATGCAACACGTACCACTCAAGCATTGTGAGAAGGGTTCAAGATTTCATGCCACCTCATATCTACTCTAGCTTACAAAAAAACAAACCATTGTCTTTCTTACTTATTACTGCTTGGAACACATTTTGTTTAATTTCATGTTTTTCTTCTCTTCTACAATCCCATGATCTTTCCCTTAAACATGTGCAAACATAAAAGCAATGATATTTTTTATTAAAATACTAAAAAATACATTTTTTAAGACACAAAACCAATGCATATGACAAAAGGCACAAAAAAATTAATGTATATGAAAAAACTTTATTTGAGGTGATTTTATTTTTGTAAACATAATATATTATGTAAATCCAAAAAATGGTAGCTCACTTCTACTCTTTGACATGTATTTTTTTAAGGCACATAACATTTATCTCAAAATATAACTGCACCAAAATCAAACCTTGATGAAATTGTTGAAACGTTATGGTAGTTCAATTTACGTAAATAGAGACATAATGAACATTCAAGCAATGTTGAATAAGCGAGGAAAAAAAACTCAAAAGACACAAATTGACCAAATCACCAAATCCTCATCTCATGAAAGTTAAGCCAAAGAATTGATAATAAGAAGAATGAAAAATCAGACATCTAGGAAAGGAAATCATCAAATCGTTCTCAAATCAAGCAAGGAAAAATAAAAAACAACTAAAAAACATTGTTTTCCAAAATTCAAAGTGGGACCCTCTATTTTTGCCAAAAAATTAGTAGATTTCTTGAGGCCTCAACATACTTCAATTGAGAAGAGTAAACTTGGTGCACACTTTAGAAAAATATTCTAAATAAAATGTTTCCCTTCCAATTATTTCAAATGTTAATATTTAATGAACAACCAAATAGATAACCTGAAATTTCAACATCATGTAATAGTAAACATACTTTTTAATTTGAAATATGACCTTTTGATGGGTTATATATACATTATTAATAATAAAAATTCATAAACATCAAACAATTTTTTCTTTAGAGGAATTTCAAAGTGTTAGAAATGACAATATAAAACTTTAGACACATGCATAGAATCACACATTTTTACGGGCACCCATATAAGATAGGATGCAATCTATGTATCTATATGATGCACATGATCATTGCATATTATATTCATATTTTGAGCATATGATGGTCGTACTTAACCAAGAGAATCATGTTCATTGTAGATCTCATTAGATAGTAAGAAATTGTTGCACATCTTGAGGTCTTTGTTGAAGGGTTATAATTCTATCAAAATACTATAAAAGCAATGGAGAGACCTTACCTCCTTTATAGGCCTCTAGGAACATGGAAATCTAACAGGACTGTCCCTATCGCTTATTATTTAGGCTAATATGTTTATCATTTGTCCAGCTTCCCAATATCCATAGAAATATAAAACTAAAGGAAATTACTCATAAATACCACCAATTGTGTTATTTATATTGAGGATATTGATTGTTCATTTTTTCTCTCAAACCATGTGAAAAAACATTAAATATTTGGATGTTAGAGAATAATTCCTAATGCATAAGTTTCATGCTAATAAAAATTATGTTACCTTCTCCCTAGCTTTCTTAAGAATCCCATGTTGGGTATGTGTTATATTATTTGCACGACTAGTTGTAGTGTGTGCTACGTTATGTCGGGTGTGTGGGGGGACCTCCAGGTACCCCCCAAGAATTTATTTATTTTCCTCAGGAAATGTGTCGCATTTTTATCTCAATTTCGGTGTCGCCTTGATTTTCTTGTCCATTGTTGGGTGTTTTTTCGACACATGTCCGATGGTTTTCTATTTTCGGTTAAGGAATTAGGGTTTTGGAGTAATCCACGTCATTGGCTTAGGGTTTTGGATGTCATTGGCTCCTATGTGTAAATTGGATTGTAAACAATATATCACAATACTGAATATAGAATATGTTGGTTTCCCAGTTTGGGTTTCCAGGGGAAAAATCTCTTTGTAATGTGTGTATTTACCATTGTATATTTTTTGTTCTTTTATTGAAAATATGTTTGCACTAAAATATTGTACAAGGTTAAAATCTACATTTGGTATCTATTTGTTGGCCTCAGGGGGACACATTTGTGGTCAGGGGTTTGACTTGGGGCTATGATAAGCCTGGTTATAGTGGGAGATCTATGGTATTGATTTCTTAGGTGAAAATAAATGATGAGTAGTTTGAAAATGGAGATTGAAAAGTTTAATGGGAAAAGTTTTGAGCTGTGGAAGCTCAATATGAAAGATTTGTTGGTCGATATAGATCATCGGATCACACTGGATGTAGCTACTACATCTACAAGAACTTCAACAAATGACTCTAAAAATTTGAATCAAAAGGTAAAGAGCACAATCCCACTATGTCTCTCAGATTCTTATTACTGAATGTGTCAGAGGAAGCTACATACAAATATTTATGGGATAAGTTGTGGAAGTTGTATCGCTCTAAGTCCCTAGTAAATAAATTATTCTTAAGAAAAAAGTTGTATAACCTGAGGATGAGAGATTGAGACTCAGTGGTAGAGAATTTGAACACCTTCAACACTGTGGTAAGTCAGTTAGTATCTATTGAGATTAAAATTTCAAATGAAGATAAGTGTATAAGTTTATTGTGCTCTTTACGAGACTCATGGGATAGTTTGGTTGTGCCCATACGTAGTAATACAACTGTCTTGAAAAATGATGAAGTGGTATCATCCTTGTTCTCGGAGCAGATGAGACAGAAGAACATGAAAGGACAGAGAACAAATGCATTATTTGCAAGAGGATGCTCCTAGGAAATAAACAGATCTAAGTCCTGAAGTGGGAGATCTAAGTCTAAGGAAAGATCTAAGTCTCCTGGAAATTTTTTAAAGGTATCCTAGACATGTGGAAAAGAAGGGAAATACAAGAAGCAGTGTAGATCCAATGTTGAGAAAAAGAAGGAATCTTAATAATCTCCTTCTATAGAAGAAAATACATCCAAGGAAGAAGGAGGGGATGTGTACTTGGCTTCTTCAACCACACATGTAGATCACGAGGCATGGTTGGTTGACTCAGGTTTATCCTTTCATATGACTCCACACAGGGAGTGGTTCCGTGAATATGAAAGGTATGATGGAGGTAATGTTTTCCTAGGTGATGACTCAACAACCAGAATCATAGGTCATGGAAAATTCAAGTTGAGGCTCATAGATGGAAAGGTTGGAACATTACTTGGTATTATGCACATCCTAGGATTGGCCAAAAATTTGATTTCTATAATAAAAATGGACATTGGATGATCCAGGGGTAAAAGCAATATTTGAAAAGGAAACCCATAGGATGGTTCGAGGAGCAATGGTTTTGTTGAAGGGAGGTGAGTTTGAAACCATGTATCACCTTCAAGGAAGAACTATTAGAGATGAGTATAATAGTTCCATTGTTCCTGATATTGGAGTTGAAGAAGAAAGAACTCATATAGTCTCTAGAGGAAAGGTTATGATGTGGCATCAAAGACTAGAGCATATCAGAGAAAAGGGTCTTCAACTACTACATGGTAAAGGTATGGTTGAAGGTATGTCTAGCTACTCTCTAGATTTGGATTTCTTTGAACATTGTGTAAATGGGAAGAATAATCGGGTAATATTCCCCTTTGGTGCATTGGGTAAATTTTATAGCTATTTCATGGTTATGTATTTGGACCTGTGTCGGTTCCATCATTGGGAAAATATATGTACTATGTCTCATTTATAGATGACTTCTCGAGGAATAATTGGATGTATTTCATGAGGAAGAAACATGAAGTATTTGATAGGTTTAAAGAGTTTAAGGCTCTGGTTCAGAATCAAACAGAGAAAAGAATTAAGGTGTCAAGGACAGATAATGGTGGAGAGTTCTACGGGAATGAATTCAAAGAATTATGTAAGAAGTGTGGTATACAAAGCAATAAGACTAATCCATATACACCTCTGCAAAATGGAGTTGCAAAAATGATGAACATGGCACTGATGGAAAAAGAAAGGTGCATGCTCAGTGGTGCAGGTTAGCGAACAATTTTTGGGCAGAGGCAGTGTGTACTGCATGTTATCTAGTCAATATATCACCCTCATCAACATTGAATGACAAGAATCCATAAGAGGTATGGATTCATAAGAAACATTCTCTCACACATCTCAAGGTATTTGGTTGTGAGGCCTATGTTCATGTTCCAAAGGAAAACAACAATAAGATAGATAAGAAGGATGAAATACGTATCTTTATTGGGTATAAAGATGGTCTCAAAGGTTTTATGATTTGGAACCCCAAAACTAAGAAAGTTGTGTATAGTTGAGATGTGGTATTTGGAGAAATGAAGGATATTGTAAAACAAAAAGTCCTACCAAGTAAGGAAGAAACATAGAAAATGGAGTCTGATTTAAAGGATGATGAATCAGACTCTACAAAATAACAAGAAACACAACGTGAAGATCCTCATACTCCAATATTGAGGAGATAGGTTTGAGAAATAAGGATACTAGAAAGGTATACTACATTTGATTTATGTTCAACTTTTTCTTTGTCTATTACTGATGATGATCCTAGAACTGTTAGGGAGGCAATGGATTTAGAGGATGGAAAACTCTAGAAAAAGGCCATGGATGAAGAAATGGAATCCTTGGATAAGAATGAGGCTTGAGATATAGTGGAGTTTCTAACTAGAATAAATTCCATTAGAAACAAATGGGTATTTAAAAATAAGATGAATGCAAAATAAAAAGTGGAGAAATACAAAGCTCGGTTAGTAGCAAAGGGTTATTCCCGGATTGAGGGAATTTATTTTGGTGAGATTTTTTCTCTTGTTGCTAAGTTAACTTTTATAAGATTTCAGTTATATGTTGTTGTTGCATTTGATTTTGAAGTAGAACAGATGGATGTGAAGACAACATTCCTACATGGGGATCTAGAGGAAGAAATTTGTATAGACAAAGGGCTTTACTATGAAAGGAAAGAAGGAGTTGGTATGAAAGGTAAAAAAGGTCCATGTATGGTTTAAAACAATCACCAAGGATGTGGTATAAAAAAATTGATACTTATATACTCATAATTGTCTTCAAAAGAATCAAAGAAGGTCAATGTGTGTATTTTAAATTAATTGGTGATCATTTGATTTATTTGGTGTAAAGTTATTTGTAGATCAGTGTCCCAAGAAACATGAAGAAGAGGAGGACATGTCTCATGTTCCATATGTGAGAGAAGTTGGTAGTTTGATGTAGGCAATGGTATGTACTATATCAGACATTGAACATGTAGTGAAAGTTTTGAGAAGATATATTTCAAAACCAAGGAAGGAGCATTGGACAATAGTAAAATGGGTTTTGAGGTATTTGTGTGGCACTACTAGTTATGGATTGTGCTACGCAGGAAGACCAGGATTGGACAGAGTGTTGGACATACATGGCTTTGTGGATGAAAACTGAGATTGAGATATTGATCATAGGATATCTACAAGTGACTATGTGTTTAACTTGTTTGGAGGAGAAATCAGTTGGATGAGAAAAACACAGGTTGTAGTGGCAATTTCAACTACAAAAGTTGAATACATGGCAGCCAATCATGCAAGTAAGGAATAAATATGGTTAGAAATATTGTGTTCAGGTATTGGGTTGGTAAAACAAACTGTAAGGATAGGTTGTGACAATCAGAGTGCAATTTTTCTGGAAAAGAACCCGAGTTATCATTCAAAGACAAAACATATTGATATTCAATATCACTTTGAGAGAGACATGGTTGAAGAAAATAAAGTGTTGTTGATGAAGGTGGACACTTTGAAGTATGTTGCAGATTCATTAACAAAATGTGTAAGAACTGAGAAGTTCTCTTGGTGTAGAGGATCAATGGGAATTGTTTCCCTGGATTGTTGACTATGTAACCCTATAACCCCCTTGTATGCAAAGAAAACCACAATTGGGATAATGTTGGGTATGTGTTATATTCCTTGTACGAATAACTCTAGTGTGTGATACGTTGCAATGGAAACATGCGGGGGGGGCTGGGGTTTGGGGGGAATATATCCCCTTGCGCAAGGGTTTGGGAGAACTTCCGAAGACATTTTTTTTTTCCTCATGAAACATGTCGCATTTTTGCCTCATTTTTCATGTCGCCTCGATTTCTATGTTCATTGTTAGGTGCTTTTTCGACACATGGTTTTTGGTGATGGTTTTCTATTTTTGGTTTAGGAATTAGGGTTGTTGACTAATCTGGGTCATTGGGTTAGGGTTTTGGATGTTGTTGGATCATATATATATATATATTATATTATAAAGAATGTATCACAATGAATGAATATATAATATGTTGGTTTTCCCGATTTCGGTTTCCAGGGAAAAAATCACTCTGTAATGTGTGTATTGTTCATTGTATCTTTTTTGTTCTTTTATTGAAAATCTGTTTGCAGTAAAATATTGTATAAGGTTAAAATCTACAACCCACCCATCTTAAAAACTATTGTTCTTAGCATTAACTCTACAAAGGATACATATCCTTGATCTTGGGCTTGGGATGAGACAGGGAGATAGTTATAGGGAATTATCAACATATTTGCAAAACATCATCACAATAATGGAAATGCTAATAGAATCAAGAAGAAGAAAGTGAAAGAGTGTGATAAATAAAGATGCATGGATTCAAGAAAAGGGGAATAGACATTCTGGAGAACAAAGGAGTGGAGATTTGATGATGTTATAAATTGAATGAAAAAAATCACAACTCTCATTATTGTAATCCTAACTTTATGTTTTGTGATGTTGGAAAGGTTCATTTTGTGCAATTTTGTATCTAAACTTAATCAAGAACAGACAAATTAGAAAATTTTATCAAGAGTTTTTAATCCTAAACCTAATCCTTAAATATTTTTATGTGAAATAAAGAAAAACTATAAATTATCTTTGATGAAAGCTTGTTTTGAAATCCATTTACTATTTTTATTTTTCTTTTATAAACTTTTTCTATGATTACTAAAGTTTTTGTAGCCAAAGTAGATAAATTTTATAGAGATAGTATTTCATTCTTAGTCTGATGTTTCATTAAATATTGTTAATGTATGAATGATAATTTTGTATATTTTGTATCTAACTTATAGATTTAAGCATTGTTACATATCTCCAAATCAAAATTGTTGCGAATCAGATTTCAACTCATTCATTCTCATTGTTGTGAAACCACTACTACGGATACACAAAGTTCTGGATATTCCATTGTTGTGGAACCATTGCTATGGATATATAAGTTTTATCCCTTATATTCATTGCCACCATGTGTTCACCTACTATGGATTCATTGTTTCATAATTGTGACCCCATATTGTTGTAGAACGTGTGAGTACTAAGCTAGCACATGCTAAGTAAATCATACTGTTTTGAAATAATTAAAATAATCACGCTGGTTATAAATTCCTTGTTTTGGTTAAATATGCTAAGTTCTCTGTTGGCTAGATACTAGGAACTTAATGATTAATACTTTTCATAAATATTCCAGCACTCGTTTCGTGAGTGGCTTAAGAATATCTAATTCTCAATAAAATTGTAGTTCATAGTGTTCATAAGACTATTATATGAAATGCTTATAAAATCAACATTGACCTCTATGTAAATGAGATGAGAGAAGATATTATAAAATCAACATTGACCTCTATGTAAATGAGCTGAGAGAAGATATCATTTTTCTCTAGATATTTGTCGTATAATCCATTTTTATCAATTTATTTTTCCATGTTTGTGTGCATGTAATAAATTTTTTCAATGTGTTGAGTTAGCACTTGTTGAATTTTCTTAGCGCCGATATATAAAGAGGAAGGGACCACTTAGAGGGGACATGTGTTAATTTATTTGTTGTCCTAGTTACTATTTTATTTATTACTCACGTATTGTGCGTAGCTCTATGTTTTTACCAACTGATGTAGATTAAATAAATGTATATCAGTTTTCTATAGTTAATTTTGTGTTTCTACAAAACAAAGAATGGAATATATTTGAATGCTACTAATCTTTGCATTGTATTTGTGTATTGTCATAGTTTATACTTCGTGCATTGAAATACTAGTTTTTTTTGAAGTTTAGAATTGAATTTATAGTGAGATTAGAACATCAAAGAGATTCGAACATCAGAGTAATTTACATATTTAAAAAAAAATAAAAAAAAATCATGAGACTTTTATATATTTCACACAACACTTCACAAGCATCCTATCTTTTGTTGATAATTAAATGAATTAGTGGATTAGGTACTTTATTCAAAATTAATCAAGTATTTAGTTATCATGTCATTTTTTGTGTCATTACTAGGGAAGTTTTAATTTTTTAAGATTTTTTATATTACATTGGAGTGTATAACACATGAGTGTATAACACATGGTATATGGATATTCATGATAGGAATAAATTACAATCCTCTTTGTGATATTTCATATGTATAGTTTTTGCATGAATATCATAACCATATAGATGCATGAGTAGAGTTATAAATCCAGGAGCACAAAAACATCGTGCATTAATAGTCACCCATGGTACTAACTATTATGTGTGTATATCAAGATGAGAAGGTTTAGTGACCAATAATAAACTCAATAAAAAAAGGGATCTTACACTTGAATATACATAAGAGGCCACTTTTGTAGTAGAAGTGTTGTCACTAAGAAAATCCCTAAGGAAAATTCCAACCTTACTCAAGGGAAAGCCTAAGGAAACCTATAGGAAGGATGTCCATTGTCACCTCAACGACCATACCTTTGCACTTATAAGTCTATAAGATAAGGAGGATATCTATTGTGGTCAAGATGAGTCTTATGAATGTATAGAGGATAGGTGAGGGCGGGGACTCGATTTGACACAAATTTCACTATCGTCTCTAGAGGATTGGTTCAGGAAAAGTGAGAAGTCAAAATGATCAATGAATGCTTGGAAAATTGAATGTATTGCAAGAGTATTGATTCAACCCATTATAATTTAGTCACTCTCAGAATGTGTTAATTTTCCATGATCATTCAAATGCAAGTCCTTGTAAAACCAAAGATATTCTCGGCAAGATGAAAGAAAGAAAAAGTGGCTTCCAGTGAAAAAGGTGTTCCTTGTGCTACAACTATAAATATACATGTGGGCTTAAAAACCCATGGTGCTAGAGAGTAATCTTACTGAATGTTGTCTTTCATTGGTTTGAGGTTTCGTATGGGACCTCCAATACACCCAACCGTACATGGAAGTAATTTTCGAGTTTATGTGTTTTATAATGAAATATTACTTGAATGGGTACCAATGAGAGTTACAAGGAATTCCAACAAGCTAAGACAAATGATCAAGCCTCCTAAACTCTCATCTATCCCTACACGTATTTTTCCCAAGATGCATTTTTATATGCTCAACGACAACTCCCTCTTGTTATTTATTGACACTGGATCAGATCTCTATCCTAAACACCACTAAGGGTGTTTCACAACAATTTAACTTGCATATTTTAGGTTAATGCTAATATGTTTTCCCAAGTTGAGGTCCTTGAACTTGTGTAAGTGAAAGATAATGATGGTCTCTCGTGATGTGTTAATGGCAATGAAAACCTAGGAAAACAACAATACGTTAACTTGGAGGGATTATTCAAGGTAATTTTACAATTAATTTGAATATGGAGTAAGAATATTAAATGTGGGATTTTGAATTATCTTTCTGAATATACAACTTTTATTCATAGATATTTTGAATAACTAGGTCAAATTGGATTTTTTCTAACAGTGGTATATTATTTTTCCAACAAAATATAAGGTATATATATTTTTTTCATGCAGTTGTTGAACATATTAACAATGAAATTTCATTCCAAAAAGTTGTATACTTTTAGAGAACCCATTTTTCTTGTGTCATGTATTTTTTGAAATTTTTTTGAAAATTTTAATATTAATTTTATATTTTTTGAAATTATCAATATCAACATATTCCTGAAATTACAACGTCTTTTGTTCATGTAGGCTAAGAGGGTCTTAAAATGATCAAAAAAAATTATTTATTTTTAGATTGTAGGTATCAATCTCCTCTAGTGTCACATATATCTCATTTGAAAAAAATTTAATGAGAGAAAATTTATAGCAGAAAGAAGAGAGCTATGTATTCTAAGATTTTGATATAGGTGAAGACAAAAGTATATTAAAAATAGTAAACAATATTTATTTAAAAAAAATTATATATTTAAAATTTTCATAGTTGACTTGATCTATGTCTATAGTTTCCTCAACAAATGACTGTTTTAACCTATAAAAACATAACGTCAAAGACAAAGATATAGGGGGGTACTCACAAAAATATTGTGTTTTATCAATTTGTTGACTGAACCACTAGGTTTGTCATCCCAAACCTAAATTCCAGCCAACCAATTCATCATACACCTTGTCAATCCTGCCCAAAAAATTTGAATTGAAAATAGCTTGCACAAATTTTAGGAATGTGTACGCGTTCTAGTAGCACACATGTGTTCTTGGAGCGCACATATGCTCTAGGAATTCACACACACTCCTATAAATCATTTATTTCTCTATATTTGTCCTCCCTCTCCTACATATACACCCCCTCTCTATCATACTCCCACTCTCCCTCTATTCCCCCCCTGTCTGGCTTTGTCTCTCTCCCTCACACTCTTATACATGGCAAGACTTAGACATCAAAAGGAATGGAAAGAACTAGAGCTAGAACTTGCCTTGACATGACTCAAATTATCACAACCACTCTCTCTCTCTCTCTCTCTCTCTCTCTCTCTTCCCCTTTTTCCATCACCCTCCTCTCTCTTCCACCCTTTCTCTCTCTCCACGTTGTTATTCTCAATATCACTCTCACTGCCCGTATTTTTTTCTCTATTCCCCCTCTCTATCTCCCTATGTATCCCCCCCTTCCTCTCATTCTCTCTCTACCCCCCTTTTATGTATCCTTCTCTTCTTTCCTTCCTCTCACTATCCCTCTCTCTAACCCCATATCTTTCTCCCTATCCTCCATCTCCCTCTCTATATCTACCCATCATCTTTGCCTTTCTCTCTCCATCCCATCCTCCCTCTATGTCTCTACCCTTCCTCTTTGTCTTTCTCTCTCCCCCTCTCACACGCTCATGCACTATCTCTCTCTCTCTCTTCCCCCCCATCCCACTATCTCTCCTCTATCTCTCCTACCTCTACCACTCTCTCCTAAATTTACCTCGCTCTCTACCCCCCTCTCTGTTTTCCTCTCTCTCCCTCTCACACTCTCACACGTTCTCTCTACTTCACTTATATTCCTTTCTCTTTCTCCCTACAACACACACTTTATACCCCCCACATATTTCTTCCTCTCTCTCCCTCCAAGGATCTAACACACTTGCTCTCTACCTCCCATCTTTTTCTTTCTCCTTGTCCCTCCCACACTCTCGCACACACACTTTCTATTCCCCCTCTATGTCTTCTCCTCTCTTCCTCCGACACTCACACACACACTTTCTATCCCCCGTATATGTGTTTCTTTCTCTCCCTCACACACTTTAAAACACTCACTCTTTACCTCCATCCTTTTTCTACCTCTCTCTACATCCCCTCTTTGTCTACCTCCCTCTTCCTTCCACACTCTTGCACACACACTTTATATCCCCCATTTATCTATTTATATCTCTCTACCCCCACTTGCCTCTATCTCCCCCTTCCTCTCACAATCAATCTCACTCTCTCTCCACCATGTCCTTGTCCAGTCCCCCTATTATTCTTACTCCTCCCCCCCTCTCATTCTCACACATTATATATATACCACCTCCTCCCTCTATCTGTCCCCCTCACTCCCATTATATCTCCTCTCTTTCTATCCTACATCCACCACCTCTTTCCGTCTTTCATTGTTGTTAGTGTCACTCTTACTGTTGTT
The DNA here is from genome assembly GCA_009831015.1 of Picea engelmannii. Taxonomy (NCBI): domain Eukaryota; kingdom Viridiplantae; phylum Streptophyta; class Pinopsida; order Pinales; family Pinaceae; genus Picea; species Picea engelmannii. Next base: position 141,421 of record ML788105.1, read on the forward strand.
AGTGTCACTCTTACTATTGTTATAAAAATAGGTGTGCTCGTTTCACCATAGACAAAATTTCAATATTATCACCGAACCATATGAACAAAGGCCACCCCTGAGCACCTTAAGCTTGACAGAAAGAATAATTTTGGAAGCAATCCAATAGCCAACCAAAGTAGTGCACCTTTATTCAAGGCTAGCACACTAAGCAAGAATAACGAAAGGACAAGCAGAAATTCAAAACCATAACCAAGAGAAAGTCCAAGCCAAAATTGGAATGCCATTTGCAGCAACTGCAACTGCAGTTGTAGTTCCTCTCCAAACTTGCACACCACTAGTCTTATGCAGTTGTGAGAGTGAGTATAAAAAATGAGCTCTAGCACCCTCTATTTATACTACTCTATCTCACTTAACTAGGTTGACTTCTCTTTCTAGAGGCTAATAACTCAATATTAAATATTTTGTTCATCCAACTTGTCTCCTAGAGTTATTTTTTAATGTTTTAGGGTTTCTCTTTCTTCCCCAAATATTCTAGTCTTGTCAAAGTTACACGTGGAGGTTAATACTGTTAAATTTACATGCAGCAGCGAGAGTCATTCTCCTGGAGGATGGCTAAGACCCTAGACAAGATCTAGGGCCCCCAGTGCACTCCTGGGGTATGTGGTCTGGGACCAAAGTGATGAAGACCCTAGATATCTCTAGGGCCCCTGGTTTGTAAACAGGGTAACCATGCCTGGGGCATGGGAGTCTTGGTCTGGGACCAAGCATTGGAAGACCCTAGATATCTCTAGGGCCCCTGGTTTGTAACCAGGGTAACCATGCCTAGGGCATGGGAGTCTTGGTCTGGGACCAAGCATTGGAA
>ML788105.1:142314-168832 GCA_009831015.1 Picea engelmannii
GAGTTAACCAATTCCATAAAATAAAGAAATAATAATAAAATAATCAACATAAAATAAATATACATATATCTATTACCAAATAATAATAAAATAATCATATAGCCGACGAAAAATTAAACTCTTAACTCACAACTTTCAAATGAATTATTAATCATTCTCAATGGATTATTATGATTAATATTAATATTTATAATTTACTAAATGTATCTACCCACTCTCTCACTTGTACCGGGTTACAATAAAAACGTGTTTTAAAAAACGAATATAGCATGTCATCAGTAGAGCTGGATTCCATTGGTTCTCCCGCAGACGAGCTCTTTTATAAAGGCTGGATGTTTCCTCTCCATGTCCCTCTTCGTATTCAGATGGTGGAGAAATTGGAAAAAATGGTATGTTCTCAAATCAGATCATCTCAGCAAAATGTATGTAAAGCATACTCCGGGACTCTAACCGAACCGCAAACATTGGAAATAGGAAGAATATTTCTAGATATTGTTCCGGTATTGATAGAGATTGCGAGAAATGAGGGTTTCAGACTAATTGCGAGTGCTCGGGTGTTACTCCTTATAAGAATATTTCTAGCAATTGTTCCAGTATTAATAGAGATTGCGACGAATTAGGGTTCCATCCTCCTTGCAAAACCTCAAATGGTAGTCCTTATAAAGTTCCCAAGGAATTGAATGAAACTTACAGGAATGGCTCTCCATCGGTATCGGATCGTAGACAGTCTAAGAGGCTAGTGGATTCTACCTACTCACAACAATCAGCCCTCATCTATAAGTTGAAAGCTCCGAAAGAATTTATAAGATCTCTTCTCTCAAAGGCCAGAGGGGCCTGTGGCCATCATCCTCATACTAGTATCAGTATTCAAAAGAAGAGCTGTGATGATGAGCATGCTGCAGAGGTCCATAAAAGAATTCCTGGAGAAAAATCACATGCGACTGACCGTAAGTGCTTCTTTGGGAGCTTCTAATTTATTAAAGAATCTCTATTGATACATAAACCCAATTTAAATTCATCAAGTTCTCCAAGCCATGAATCCGCCACCCACAGTGGTGCATTTCTGAAAAGAAGCATTGAAAGTCAAAATTTGGACATGGAGAATTGCGTCGAAGAAGCGATTGCTCACTGCAAGCAATCTCATTTGGATGATCCAAAGAATGTGATCGGCACCTCCTAATATCTGCAACGATTAACTTCAAATCCAGAAGGATCTGCTAGCTGTCATGTTCATGATCGATCTCTATCCGATTCCAGCATTGCAGCTTGTGATTAGTCGGGGAAACTTTGTTTGAGTTGAGCATAAAAATCTTCCATAAGGTTAGTTTTTTCATAATCCTCGATTGAAAAATCAGATCACATCTATGTTAGAAATTCGACATTATTATGACACGATGCTGCTTTCCATATGATATGTAGTTTGATGCAGTTTTCCATGTTACTTTAATGAAGTTTATCCTTTATTACCTGCTTTCAAACGACGGGAATGACTATGGCCTTAACAACTCTTTTTATACCTTGGGGACCCGTTTTCAGACCTTCAAGACTCTTTGACATATGCAACGATTCAAAACAACTTGTAAACAAAGTGTATGGGAATAGGTACATTCTAAATCTCACCATTCCAGTGGAAAATTAGTAAATAAATCACTTTGAACTTTAATGGTCAATTGACACACCAAATTGGTGTATGAGATCCCCTTGTCCATTCACTAATTTGGAAAAGTAGTAATTAAATTAGTAAAATTAGAATGAGATCCTTGTAGGGTCCCTTTACTAGATGGACACGGATGCCAGGAATAGAGTTTTATCACTAGAAATGGTCTAAAGGTCTAACCAACATTAAGGGAGGCAAACAAGGTTCTTAAACCCTAACCAAATCTTCTCGGAATCAAGAGCTATGAAAAATAATATGGAACCATATATCTCTAAGAGGCGTTTGATCCAGATTTATGCAGGAACACAATGAAATATAGAAATACACGTACAATGAAATACATAAATACACATAAACACAGAGATGCAGCGGAAGTAAAACTTCATTTCATTAACAACAAATGATTGAAATATGCTTACAGACATAATGGAAATAAAATAGCTCGGGCGCTGGTAGCTTATCTCTAAGAAGAGATGTGGCATCTACTAGCCTCTGAACTCTATGTTAAAATGAGGCTCAAAGGCATATATATTATTGAGAGACAATGGAAAACCCTAAACATAAAAAAACCTAACCATCAGAGATGAAATGCCAAAATATATGCCCCGTTGGGGTAAATTGGTACATCAATTTCTCGGTGTCGTAACTTTGGCATACTATCTCCGTTTCATGCACATGATACATCGTTAGAAAGATCTATCCAAGGAATACAATACTAACAACGAATATTGAGTATGAAACAAACTCATATTCATCGGAGGAATCATGTTCAAAAAACGTTGTTTAGGGCCTCAAAACGGTTCCAGAAGTTTGGGACTCAAAAAAATACTAAAAATAGTAAATTGTGCTACAATTAAGGGAACTAAAAAACTAAAAGAAACAATGGTGTCGATCCAAGTGGAATAGGCGGTTGGCCACCAATATCCACCTCGATCATTCCTCCCCTCATAGGAATCAATGGTCCCCATTGCATTGAGTTCCTCCATGAGATGAGGAAACTTCTGTTGAACTTGATCCTTAGTGAGCCACTTGCCCTAGTGAAGGAGTTGGTTTGCTTTGACAACTCGATATAGACGAATCAGTTGTGGCTTGTTCCATGCAATCTGGGTTTAAATCTGTTGGTGTGAGTTGTTCAACCATGTCGGATGTGTCCAATAGAGGTGGAAAGTAGGATCGAAGGTGGTCCACATTGAACATTGGGTGCAGACCAAGGAATTGTGGAATACTGAGATCAAAGGCATTGTCCTCTACATCCTTGGTGATGGTGTATGGCCCATATCGGAGTGGGTGAATCTTGCGGTAGGGTCGAGTGAGGTACTCCTTTTGCAAATGTAGCCATACTTTGTCGTCCACCTAGAAGTTGTGTGGCACCCGATGTTGATCATGTCGTTGCTTGTACTTATCATTGGTTATGTCCAAGATGTCATGAGCCTATTGGAGGATGTGTTGAATGTGCTCATTGAAGCTATTTGCATTGTCAACCTCAGACTGGACATGGGTTGAATCTTCCTAAGTAGCCCCAAATGGCATGGTTACCTCAATGGGACATAGTGGCTAGAATCCCAAGCCCACCTGAAAGGGGTTGTGGTTGGTTGAACTATGGAGAGCTCAGTTGTAGCTGTGTTGTACATAGGGGATGATCTCATCCCATGTGTGTGGATGCTTTGAGTTGTACATGCGCAGAATGTGTACAATCATCCGGTTGACGACCTCTATATGGCCATAAGTTTGTGGATGGAAAGTTGTGGACTTGGTGAGCTTGGTGTCTAGCATCGACCAGAGGCTGGACCAAAATGTACTGAAGAACCAGCTATCCCAATTTGAGATGATAGACTGTGGGATCCCAAAGTGTACCCACACTCTTTCAAAGAAGAGTTTAGCAGTAGCTTCTGCTGTGATATTCTTCTTCCAAGCCATCATAATGGACATCTTTTAGAATCTATCGATGACCACAAAAACAAAGTCATTTCCATTCTTATTACAAGGAAGGATCGACATGTAATCCATGGATATGGATTCCCAAGGTCGACTAGGGGTAGGCAACGGAGTATAGAGGCCTTGCTTCTTAATGGTTGGTTTGGAAATGGTGTAAGTAGTGCAAAACTTGATGTACTTCGTGACATCCTGTCGAAGGTTCGGCCAATAGAAATAATTTTGTAGTAATGCCATGGTTTTCTCGACCCCGAAATACCCAACGACTCGACTGTAATGCGCCTCCCAATTCATCTTCACATGCTTGCTTGGAGGAGCACAAATATGTCTGAGATGACATAGCAGGGCATCCTAGAGGTGAAAATTAGGAACTTGCTTCCCTCCAAGAGCGTATTATATGTGTGGCCGAATTCTGGATCACTTTTGTAGAGAAGCGGCCAATCAGAACTATCGTTCCCAAAAGAGTTGAGCATCATGGTTAGCACCATGATAGGGGGTCAGTTGAGGCAGTCTGCAACATTATTGGTGATTCCTTTCTTGTAGTTAATGCTCAAATGAAACTATTGCAGGTATGTGGACCATTTATGATGGCGATCGTTCTGCAACTTCCCTTGTGTCTGTATGAAGTGCAAGGGTCAGTGGTCTATGTGGATGACTGATTCCTTTCCCAAAATGTAATGCTTCCATTGTCGACAAGCCTGCACAATGGAATACATCTCTTTGTCATAAGTGGGATACTTCTGGACTATGTCAGAAAGTGTCTCAGTGTGATATGCCACTGTATGCCCCTGTTGAGTAAGGATTTCCCCAATATCATAGTCAGAGGAATCTGTCTTGATCTCAAATGGTTGTTTCAAGTTTGGTAATGTGAGCACTGGTGTAGAGCAGAGGCGATGATTCAAATCGTCGAATGCCTTTTGTTGTGATTCAAACCAAAAGAATTTTTCTTTCTCTCCTCCCTTGGTGACTTGACTCAAGGTCCATGTGATATGAGAGAATCCCAACACAAACCTACTGTATAAATTAGCAACATCCAAAAAGACACGGATCTTTGTTAGGGTGGTTGGGGCTAGCCAATCCTGACTAACTTGGATCTTGGTTGGATCCACATGCACCCCCTGCTCATAAATAATGTATCCCATATATTGAACCTAGGTCATGCTAAAAGTTCACTTCTCCAAATTGGCACACAACTTGTGTTGCCGCAGTGTTTGGAGGACTTGTTGGATGTGGTGGAAGTGCTCTTCCCAAGTCTAGTTGAAGATCAAAATGTCATCCAAGTACACCACTAAAAATGAGTTGGTGAATGGTATCAAGATGTCATCCATTAGTCTCATGAAGTTTGTAGGGGCATTCATCAAGCTGAAAGGCATGACTAGCCATTCGAAAAGGCCCTCCTTATATTTGAAGGCAGTCTTCCACACATCAGAGTCATCAATCCATGGGATCGGGTACTTATTCGAGATAGTGATCTTGTTTAGTGCCTGGTAGTCAATGTAGAGTATCCAAGTCCCATCCTTCTTTTGCACCAGCACAATCGGGCTCCCATAGGGCAGTGAACTTTACCGCATGTGACCTTTCTCCAACAAATCCCGAATCTACCTTTTGATTTTTTCATTCTCCAGAATAGAGCACTGATAGATTGGTCCATTGGGCAGCGGTGCACCTGGGGTCATATCGATGGGGTGTTTGACCTGACAATGTAGAGGCACCCCTGCAGGGGAGGTGAATATGTCCTCGTACTCCTCCATAACCTTATCCATTTGTTGTTGGTGTGCAGATGGGCCCTGTCTGGAGGTTGTGGCCACATTCTTCTTCTTTCCCTGAGGGCGGATCATCAGGAAAACAAATTTCCTGGTTTTGGGAATGAGCTTACTACATTGTTTTTCAATAACCAAAGAGATGGTTGTAGGTGGTGCTATTTTCGATATCCTGTACATATTATTTCCCAAAGTAATAATAACAGCATGAGGCATGGACTCATACACAACATGTCACTTCCACAAGTATGGTTGGCGTAGTAATGCATCAAAAAAATCAAGAGGAGAAATGTCACATAATACCTCATTTGTGAAGGGATTGATGTTGTAGGGAAGGAAACATTGTTGTCTTATGCGAAGGTCCCTTCCTTGATGCAGCCACCCGATGGTGTATGGTTGCGGGTCTGTTTTGGTCAGCAAGCCAATCCATTTCATGAACTCTATTGAGATGAGGTTCTTCTAGCTCTCACTGTCGACAATGAACTACAATGAGGAACCCTTTACCCACATCTGGGAATGGAAGAGGTGCCCCACCTCCTCTATATTTTTTGGTTCCTTATTTTGGATCTTCGTGGTGGAAACAATGGTGTTGGGATATCCATCGATAATCTTCTCCCCCCTATTATTCCCCTTGTCGGGTTCTGATTTAGATTCAAAACCTACATCTGATTTAGAAGCCTTCAACTCGGCTACCAGTGACTACTTGGCCCAACACTCACTTGTGTTGTGAGTGAATCTCTTATGGAACTCACACCACTTCCCCGTGTCATTTTTTGGCTTCGTGATGTTGTTGTTTTCTTGCGACTTTGATGAGTTGTCTTGGGCTACCCCGCCTTGGCTTGGTCCTTTGTTTGGCAGTTTTGGGGTACCTTTCCCTTGCTTCTAATTAACAGACCCAAAGTCTTGTTTCTTTTGTTTGAACTTCTTCTCAATCTTGGCAGCATACTGGTATGCCTCACCAAGCGAGGAGATGTCAAGGAACTCCATTTACTCCTGAATGTATCTATGAAGACAACTATGGTACTTTAACACCAAATGTTTCTCTGAATCTTTGATACCCAAATTTGTGCATAGGGTATGGAATAGATTCGTGAGTTGATGCACATGTTGGTCCCTTTGCTTCCATGGCATAGTCCATTGTATGTATTTGTCCTCATAGCTCCCCACGGGATAATATTGTTCCTTGATGGCATATCAGAAATAATTCCAAGTGGGTGTGACTAAGAACAGATAGGGTTCCTCCTCACTCTGTTTCTCAAAGTAGGTTTCCCACCAGTCCTTGACATGGGGGGTGACTTTAAAGAGTGCGAAAATAATCCTTTCTTGGTCAAAAATGTCATAAATTGAGAAGTATCCTTCCAACAGATTCAACCATCTATCAACAACATCTGCATCTATTTGGCCCTCAAATATGGGAATGTCAAAGTTTACTTGTACCTTAAAAGGAGTGGTGCCTCTAGAGTGGTTGTTGGATGTAGATGCGCTACCAGTGAGAAGTCCTTGAAGGATCTAGGCAAAGTTGTCCATCATCATGTTCCTTTGTTTCTCGAGGGCCTCCTCGAGCAAGAATTTGATAGGATCTCCTGCTCCCTCATCTTTATTTTCTTCTCCCATGCACGGTCATCGGGGTTTGTGAGGTTGATCTTGCAATGGTTCAACCAGATCGAGCCCTAACTCCTTATACCCCAACCTCATTGGGGACATGCAAAGAAGGATCGAGAAAGAGAAAAGTTCTTTGATAACACTGATCCAGATTTATGCAGGAACACAATGAAATACATAAATACACATAAACACATAGATGCAGCGGAATTAAAACTTTATTTCATTAACAACAAATGACCGAAATATTCTTATAGACATAATGGAAATAAAACAGCTCGGGCGCTGGTATCTTATCTCTGAGAAGATATGTGGCGGCTACTGGCCTCTAAACTCTATGTTACAATGAGGCTCGAAGGCCTGTATATTATTGAGAGACAATGGAAAACCATAAACACCCAAAAACCTAACCCTTGGAGATGAAACATGAGAATATGGGCCCCGTTGGGGTAAATTGTTACATCAATTTCCCGAGGTCGTAATTTTGGCATACTATCTTCGTTTGACGCACATGATACATCGTTTGAAATATCTATTCGAGGACTACAATGTTGATAGTGAATATTTATTTTGAGACAGAATTATATTCGTCGCAGCATTCGTCCCCAAAAAATGTTGTTTAGGGCCTCAAAACAGCTCTGTAAGTTTGGGACCCGAAAAACTGCTAAAAATAGTAAATTGTGCTACAATTAAGGAAACAGAAAAACTAAAAGAAACAGTGGAGTGGGTCCAAGTGGAATAGGAAGGTGGACACCAATATCCACCTGGATCAACATTGGGCTTCATGTTTGATATGGACACCATTAGGAGGTTATGCACATTATGGGTGGGTAATGGGGCCTTGACCATTATCAAATAATGAACAAGTTCCCAGGGGTCTTGTTGAAGATTTTTGAGCTAAAGAGCCTTGGACAAATTCTCAAACCAACACATGGGAACTTTATAGGTGGTCTTTGGCCTCTAACTGGGATATAGGTGTTATGAATAGGTTTTGTGCATTGTAAATGGATCTTGAGGCATAATTATGGTTAGAGGGTAACACGAGGAAACAATAACTTCAATCCTTAATTGAACCTTATCAAGCTTCATCACCATGAACAACACATAGAAAGCATAAAAAAATACCTCTCTAGGGAGTTGTTGCCATCTGAAATGAATATGGGAGCCATTGCAAGGTCTTGGGAATCATGGATGGGTCTATGGTCCTGGACCATAGTCAAGGGAGGGAAACTAGAGCCCACAATGGTAAACCTTTCTTTTCATGCTCAAGCACCATGGATGAATCCTCAAACCACCAATTATCACCTTTCTAGGGTATGATTGATGTTTGAGGGAATATGGTGTAGGATGTATGGGGAATGAATATGTGTAAACCTGAAAGGCATAGACATATTTATGTTGCAGAGGGAATAATTCAACCTCTATTATGTAATACTAGGAAATCATATTGAATTAGCTTGGTTCATATCAAGGAACAATTGTAATTATCAACATGGATAATGTATTGATATGCATGTCGTTATTCTCTTCCCTACAATTAGTTCATATTATAAGAATTGTATGTTGGAATGAGTAATTGATGCAGACCCCACTTCTCTGATAAGGGTTGCGTGACCTCCTAGTCTAGGATCGATCAAGAAATTGAATCTGGTTAACTCTTTGAGTCTCTGCTAGTCCTCAAACCCACTTACACCAGTCCCTTCTCCAAAGACACAGGTCGTATGAGAACCACAGGTCCTTCTTGAGTGTCGTTTAGACCTTGATACCAAACGGGCACTAAATCCTCTCTGGCTAAGCCCTTTCCTTTACGTGACCATGACTGTGACCACTGTCCTGATCAAAATGTATGTTGCGACTTTGCGTATCGGGTCTTTGCATCAGAGTCACCCGGACTCTCCCGACCTCTGAAATCTCGAAAGGACCATAGTGCATGCTATCCCCTCTCTCTCCATAACCACTGGGGGTGACCACGGGCTTGAGTGAAAGGCATGTCACTATTTCATGTTTCCCGACCCTAGGAGCCCTATTACCTTCATCTCCTCGATAGCTGAAATCACGATGACCGTTGATCGACGGTCCAGGTATCTCTTTGATCGATGACTGCGATCAAATCGATGTTTCGCATTTCACAACTTTGGGATTGTTGCTTGCCTCCATTCTCCCGATAGACAAACTTGCGATGGCACTGGATCGATGATCCAAATCTCTCCTTTTCTCAATGACTCAGATCAAGTTGTGGTTTTGCGTTTCGAAAATTTTCACGACTCAACCTTTGACTCCTTTGAGTCATGACTCAGCAAAACGTTGATCTCTCGTCACATGTCCTCCTTGACGATGGACAGTCCTGATGATTTTGGAAATCCGTAACCTTGTTCCTCCTGTTTGCCTTCAAATCTTTAATGCTAGTGCACTTTACCTTCATTGAATGGCTATTATTCTCTTGTGCTCGGACCGTATGACTGACATCCTTCATCCTCTGCACTTTCTCCATGTTGTTTGGACGTAGATTGGACAGTGCATATCTTCCCCCCTAAACTTCTGCTTTCTTTTGACTTAGAATATTTTCGAAGGATTCAAAGGCTTCGTTCTTTGTCCTTCCTATGAGTTCAGTTCTTGGATCTTGTTAACACTTATGAAAAGTGTTATTCCTCTTGATATAGGTCCCATGGAGACTTCGACTTCCCGTGCACTCCTTGCATCTCTAGGGTTTCGATAACTCATATTCTAAGTATTTATCGAACATAAATTCCTCTTGCCCTCGTGGCATTTTCCTTTCCTGGTTCTTCGACTTCTTTCAAAGTCCCTTTGACACTTAGTCCAACCTTGGATTTGTGCACTTTTTGCACCATATCTTTACATAAGGTTTTGGATTCTTGCAGATGATTGTGCATGCCTTGCAGCAATCTCTTCGCACTCCTTCCAAAGGGAAATTTTCATCCTATCTCTTCTGAGCTTCTAAATCAAAAAATATCTCGTTAACGTACTCAGATTCTTTGTGCACATCTTGCACCACTTCAACAGAAGAGAAACAATTGAAACTTATCCCAACATTCACAGTTCCATTCGCTCATAACGAAATTCATTCACTCACTCATGAAAACATAATAACAAAGAGTTTTGAACAATGTTTACACACCATGCATTGGATCAATTTTCCTCTATTATATTCAAAAGTGAAAATGGATAAAACTGTAATGAAAAAAAAAAACTAAAACCTCAGAAATCTCCTACCAACTTGGAGCTATCTAACTTGCAGCTATCTACCCTCTATCCAACCTCATTTGGGCATACAAAACCTTTATTTATCTCAGAGGGATCTTAGGGTTTCCCCTAGTTACTCATCTACATCACAACCTATCCTACAACTATTTTAGTCCAGTTGCATTCCATAGTCGAAGTGGAAACTCCCACTTCACTCGCAATCGCTCAAACATGCCTCAAAGATTTTTTCGACGCTGAGTTAAAGCGGATTTAAAAATATCGAATGAAACTACGAGCGTTGAGGTATCATACAGATTCTTAAATGCTAATAGGTCTTGCTATGTGTGCTTTCCAACGATGCTCCTGCATGATACTTCCCTTGAAAAAATTTCATGGCATCCTCCTCATGAGCTCTTGCACCGAATTTCCATGCTTCTGTATAGAAGCTTCGTTTTCCCAACTGGCATCCTCTATTGGGTGTCCCTTCCACTTGACTAAATATTCAAAACAGGGTTTCCTCGTGATCTTTTTACCAATCCTCTAATCAACAATCTTCTTCATCTATGGTTTTTCTGCTATAGGCATTTGTTTCTCCCACTGGACCTTCTCTTGATTTTCTAATCCCCCTATGCCATCTTTCCTGTAAGGATACAGTTCTGAAATATTGAATATGGGTGATATGCCCACACCATCTGACAACTCAATCTCATAGTTGTTTGTATCAAAATTCCTCAATATCTTACATGGTCCTATCTTCTTCATTTTTAACTTGTTATGTGTTCCCCTAGGGAACCTTTCTTTCCTCAGATGTGCCATAACCATATCTCCTACTTCAAATTGAAGTTTTTTTTCCATGCTAATTAGCTCTGTGTTTGTATTCCCGGTTAGAACTCTGCAACTATCCTTTGATCTAGCTATGGAGATTTTGCATTTCTGTAGCAAAATCTTTTTCTCCCGCGCTCCTGATCTCACTTTGTTCCATGTCTCTCAACTCAGATACTCCCCTTAGTTGAATTCCATGCAATATTTGGAATGGGATATTTCTAGTCCTCCTGTTTGGTGAGTCACTGTATGCAAAGTTTGCTTGCAGCAGAATTTGATCACACTTATTATGATGCTCAATCACCAGAATCCTCAATAAGTTTCCCAAAATTTTGTTCACCACCTCAGTCTGTCCATCTGTTTGAGGGTGATAGGCTGAGCTGAAGGACAAATTTGTCCCCAACTTCTTCCACAATGTTCTCCAAAATTGACCAACAAATTTTGTGTCTTTGTCTGAGACAATGCTTCTGGGTAGTCCGTGAAGTCTCACAACTTCCTTAAAGAACATATTTGCAACATGCGTTGCATCACTGGTCTTCTAGCATGTGATAAAATGTGCCATGTTTGAAAATCTATCCACCACCAAAAATATGGAGTCAAATCTTGTTTGTGTTCTTGGCAATCCCAATACGAAATCCATGCTTATTGCATCCCAAGGCCTCTTTGGTATTTGAAATGGTTGATACAATTCAGTTTTCTATCTTTTTCCTTTTGGATGTTGGTAGATTTTACATTTGTTCCCAAAATTTATCCCTGATTTTCTCATACCTGGCCAATAGTATGAACTACTCAACTGTGAAAATGTTTTATCATGGCTGAAATGTGTAGCCAATCCTCCACTATGCTTTTCCTTCAAAAGGTTTTCCCTCATTGAGAATTTTGGTATGCACAATTGATTTCCCTTGAACAAAAATCCCTTTTGAATCATGTACGATGTCCACTAGCTTATGTCTCTTAGCACAGGATTTTCACATGCTTCATATGCTTCCTTGAAGTCTATATCATCACAATACATGTCCTCAAGGTGTTCCAACCCCAAGGTCTTCATATGAAATTCCTATAGAATCAAGCATCTCCTGCTTAATGCATCAAGGACTTTGTTAGTGTTCCGGACAATATGTTTTATGACAAAAGTAAAATTATTCATAAACTCAACCCATTTTAAATGCCTCTGATTCAATTTTTCCTCCCTGGTTATGAATTGCAAATCCTGGTTATCGCTATACAAGACAAATTCTTGTGGGACAAGATAATGTCTCAATTTCTTCAAGTCTTGAATTATGGCATAAAACTCCTTGTCATACTTAGAGTATTTTCTCTTGGTATCATTTAGATTCTCACTAAAATAGGCAACAGGTCTATTATCCTGGCTCAAAACTGCTCCAATTGCAACTCCCCTTACATCACATCTCACCTGAAATATCTTTTCAAAATTCAGCAAGACCAGAATTGGTCATTTTGTTATTTTCTCCTTTAGTATATTGAAGCTCCTCTCGGCCTCCTTTATCCATTTAAAAGACTTGTGATTCTTCTTTACTGTATGCATCATTGGTGCACAAATTCCACTGAAGTCTCTTATGAACTTCCTATAGAAGCTCGCTAACCCATGGAAGCTTCTTACTTCAAACATTCTCCTTGGTGAAGACCATTCTTTGATTGCATTCACCTTCTATGGATCCATCTTTAGTTGATTTGAAGAGATCACAAAACCCAAGTAAATGAGTTATTTCTTCATAAAAGAGGAATTCTTTAGATTTATCAACTGCTTCTCCTATTGTAATCTCCTGATCACTAATGTTAGGTGCCTCAAATGATCCTCTTTAGTCCTGATAAAGATTAGTATATCATCCAGATACACAACCACAAACTTTCCAATGAAATATTTCATTATTTCATTCATCAGCCTCATAAAAGTACTCGGTGTATTTGTTAAGACAAATGGAATAACAAGCCACTCATACAAACCTTCGTTTGTCTTAAAGGTTGTTTTGCACTCATCACCTTCCCTCATTATAATCTGGTGATATCCACTTTTCAAATCTATCTTAGAAAAGAAATTTTCTCCACTTAGACAGTCCATTAAATCATCCATTCTTGGTAAAGGGAACCTATACCTGATGGTGATATTGTTAATGGCTCTTGAGTCTATACACATTCTCCATCCTTCATATTTCTTTGGACTCAACACAATTGGTACTGTGCATGGACTCGATATCTCTTTGACGAAACCCTTGTCTAACAGTTCCTGGACTTCGTTCTTCACTTCTTCATTCTCTCAAGGTGTCAATTTGTATGTTTCTTTGTTTGGCAGATTTGCTCCCGGTATCAAGTCAATATGATGGTTGATACTTCTGATGGGTGGGAATGAGTTAGGAAGCTCATTCACCAGTATGTCACCAAACTTATCCAACAATTCCTGAACTTCTTCAGGAAAATCATCCATTGGAGTACTTGTAAGGATAACCCTGGGTTTCCTCACCATAGAAAATTGCATCTCGCGTTCTTCCTTGAATTATTTCAGGAGTTCCTTCCTGCTCATGGGAAGTATGATTGTGGTGGATTTTTCCTTCACTTTATTCTCCTCTATTGGAAACAACATGTGTTTTCTACCATTCTTCTCCAAGGTGTATGTATTCTTCCTCCCATCATGAATGACATTCCTCTCAAATTGCCATGGTATTCCCAAAAAAATATGGAATATGTCCATGGGAATAACATCACATAGAATTTCATCTCTATATCCTCCTATCTTAAATTCAACCAAGCATTGTTTAGTAACCATTACCTGGTGTCCTTTATGCAACCATGAGACTTTCTATGACTTTGGATGTGCAATTGTCTCCAGCTCCAATTTCTCCACCATCTCTTTGGATACTAAGTTGTTAGTGCTCCCACTATCAATTATCACCTTGCATACTCTGTCTTTAGTCTTGCAAGTTTTTCTTGTTGATATTATGGTAGCTTCGGGAGGCATCAACCTCCATTATGACCTTTGACAAGATTAGAATATTCTGGAAGAAAGAAAAGAACTGAAAGTAACCCTAGAAGAGATGTTAGCCCAGGCAGTCTGCTAGGATTAGTATTAATACAGGGCGCTAGTCTTCATTCGACACATATGTCTCAAAATTGTAGAGAGGCACTTGTGAACATTGCAGTCTGGCAGTCTTGTACGCAAGTTCTGGAGAAGGTGTTGCTGCCAGTTTTGAAGCCTATTGCTTCTATGTTTTTGGGCTGGACTCTCTGATAAACTTTGGTTACATATTTCTTGGTGCATTAGCCTTGCTTAGCTATTGGACTACTACCAGGATTCTTCTCTCTGTCAAGGTCAAGGTGCTCAGAGGGTGGCTTCGACCTATTGTTGGGTGACAATAGTGATATTTTTTATGGTAAACCGAGCACATTCTAACAGGTTATGGGCCCACACCTCCTTCATTCAGTCTAAGTGTTGGAAGGAAGCATATCCATTAGGATATTAATCTTGTTGAAGAACTTCCGCTAGGGTTACTAGAAAGAGCAACTTCCAAGACATTGTTGTTAGGGTTACTAGTAGGAGCAGTTGCAGAAACCCTAAAACCCCAATCCAACACCTTGTGATGGAACATCTCATTCAAGAAAAAGATATTCAAGTGCACCTTAGTCCATCACATCTGTTGGCACTCTAAGAAGGAAGAAATGTCAAATTCAAAGTCTTGGATCAAGGCATGACCGGTCACCAGTCAACTAAAGTCATGAGTGAAAAGACTAGTCATATACACTACCGAGCACTCACATGAACAATTGAAGATGACATGTGAATAATTGATAGTGGAGCTTCTAGGCATATGACGAGAGTGTTAAATTATGACTTTGATTTCTTATGCAGATTAATTCTTTTATTTTCTTCAATACTTTGATTCCAGCTTAATATATTTCAAGAATTCCAAATCATAATCGAATAGCAATAATTATGTAGATAAGTAAACATGCATATCAACAATACATATACCCTGGGGAAACCCTATACAGGGAGAAAAACACCAGAAAACAATATTCCTTTATTTCATTAATAATGTAAGATCTCTTACAAATATCCACCATGATTGTTTTTCTCTCAAAGAGCTTGCCAAGATGACTCTGACCCGACAAAGACTTACAATACCTTGTTGATATGTTGCACATTTATCATTGATGTTCTCCTCTATTGCTTCACGCTCAACCTATATATGAAAACTGTGTTGAACAAAGGGTTCAACTTCTTCTTATATAGGTTGAAGAGGGGAAGAGGGGAAGCTCGAAATAGTAACCTGATTGCATGCATTAAACATAACTGAGCTTCATGCTTTAGTTCGAACTTAGAACTAGACTTGATATTGGTCACAACTCAACTTTACACTTTAGTTCAAACTTAGAACTAGACTTGAGACTGCCATGCTTTAGTTCAAACTCAGAACTAGACTTAAGACTTTAGTTGCAACTCAACATTACACTTTAGTTTTAAAATAGAACTGGATTCAAGACTTTAGTTGCAACTCAACATTACACTTTAGTTCTAAAATAAAACTAGACTCAAGACTTTAGTTGCAACTCAACATTACTAAAATAGAACTAGACTCAAGACTTTAGTTGCAACTCAACATTACACTTTAGTTCTAACATAGAACTAGACTCAAGAATTTAGTTACAACTCTTTACAAGTAAATTCAAAATTCTCCTTATGGTGGATAATGTTTAGACGTGCCAATGCACTAGATCAATACAATTCCATCATTTGCCATATTAGGAATATTGTTTGTTTCTAGTTCGTATGAATTTTATATTCAACCTAACTTTTTCTAGATGCCTTGACTTTTGCTCATGGCTCACAAGGTTTGACTAGACTCACAGAGGTTGTATTTTCCCCTTGACTTTTGTAATATTTTGTCTATGCTCATAGAGGTTGTATGTTCTCCCTGACTTTTGCACTAGACTGTCTATGCTGACAGAGGTTGCATGTTCCCCCTGACTTTTGCATTAGAATCACATAGCGTCTCATTCGTCTTGAATTTTTTTTTTACTCACAGAGGTTGTACATTCCCCCTGTATTTTGTCAATACCTCACAAGACTGGTTGATTCTCCAAATCTCCCTGGCTAGCCTCAGGGTGGTCCATATTGACTCTCATTGGAGAATGACTGTCAATGCTACCAAATTTAACACTCCCTCCCAATGAGGGAGTCATTCTCAGACACACCAAGCTTGCCTCTCAGCTACACAAACTGTCTCAAGGTCAGAGGCTTGGTTAGGATATCAACTACCTGCTCGCTCGTGGCTATGAACTGTAACTTTACATTTTTTCTCTGGACCAAGTCTCAGATGTAGTGGTACCTCATGTCAATATGTTTTGACCTTTCGTGAAATATTGGGTTCTCTGTCGATGTTATGCAACTTTTATTATCACAGTGAACCACCATCGTCTCGAGATTGTCACCAAACAACCCATAAACCAATTTTATGAGCCATACTTCTTCTTTGCTAGCATCACTTGCTACAATGCACTCGGCCTCTACTGTACTCTATGCAATGGATCCCTACTTTCGGCTTGACCAAGATATCATAGAGGATCCTAAACTGAAGTAGTATCCGTAAGCACTCTTCCGATCCACTGGGCTTCCTACCAAGTCAGCATATGCGTACCCATGTGAAAATAAACCACCATTGGATGTATATCTCAGACCATAACTAATGGTCCCTCTGAGATATCTCGAGATGTGATTTGTTTCCACCTAGTGTCTCTGTCTCAGTTTAGTCATGAATTGACTCATTGTAATCGCGGCATAGCATATATCTGGCCTAGTGTGGATCATATACATCAATGATCCAATCAACTGCCTATACATGGTGGGATCCACCAAATCTGAACCTGTATCAAAATCATGCATCTTCCTCAAGTTGGTAACCATCAGAGTAGACATGGATTTGTAATCCATCATACCAAACCTCTTTAGTACATCCATTGTGTATTTTCCTTGTGCCAAAAATATCTCTCCCTGTCTTTGCCACACTTCCAATCCTAGGAAGTAATGCATCAAGCCTAAGTCTTTCATCTCGAATTCTGAGTTTAGCTCCCTCTTACACCAGGCTATTAGCCCTTCATCTCCTGTTAGAAAGACATCATCAACATACATTATTAGTATAATAGATTGGTTACCTCATACCTTGAAGTACAAATTTGCATCAACATCACTTTTCTGAAAGCCCAGGCTTTTGAGAAATCCATCAATCTTGTCATACCAAAGTTTGGGAGCATGCTTAAGACCATACAAGACCTTCCTTAGCTTGCAAACATGAGTGCCTTTTTTATGCAGTATAAAACCATATGGTTGTTCCACAAAGACCTCCTATTCAATCTTTCCATTCAATAATGTTTTTTTTACATCCATCTCATGTAGCTTCCAACCAAGTACAGAAGCTAAAGATATAATAGCTCAAATGGAGGTATATCTGGCTACAAGAGAAAAAGTATCTTCACAGTCGATTCCATATTTCTAAGGGAAGCCTCTAGCTACAAATCTTGCTTTGAACTTTTCCACACTTCCATCAGCTGCATGTTTGATCTTATAGATCCATTTGGAAGAAACCATTGATTTGTCTTTTGGCCTTGGCACAATGTCCCAAACATTGTTCTTTATAATAGACCTGTATTCCTCAAGCATGGCATGCTTCCATACTTGTAATTTATCAGCTTATTCAAATGAATAAGGTTCAACATCACTAATGCTGCTCATCAGTGAAACATAGCCTTCAAACCTATGAGGCCTCTTCCTTTCCCTGAAAATTCCTTTGGGAGAAGCTATCCTTTATGCTTCCTACACAGTTTCTTTAATCCACCCTGGATTCCTTTTGGCTCCGGGTTCTTCAAGAGTTCTTTCTAACATTTCAGCGGGTTCTAGGGGCTCATTACTTGGCCCTTCATGAGGTTCATCCCTTTGATCATCCAATTCTTCATTTTTAGAAGAGGGTGAAGCTGGCTGAACTACTTCTGAATCCTGTTGAAGCTCTCTGGATTTCTTAAATGCGGCTTCGTCATGCAAAGACACATCTCTTCTTACCTCTATTTTTCTCTGACCTGGTACATAAATCTTGTAAGCCTTGGAGTTCTCACTGTACCCCACAAAAACCCCTTTCTGGCATGAGGGTTCCATCTTTGTCCTCTTTTCCTTAGGGAAATGAATATACACAGGACATTGAAATATCCTTAGATTCCCTAATTCAGATTTGATCCCTGAAAAGACTTGTTTAGGAGTCTTGTCCTTCAAGATAGCACGTGGACAGTTGTTCTGAATATACACGACAGTCGAGGTAGCTTCTACCCATAAAGTATTTTCAGATCTTGGTCAAACATCATTTCTTTAATCTCTAGCCATAAGATTATGATTCCTAATTAAAAGATCATTAATTGTGCCCATTTCCAATAGGTGTACGCCTCTCGGCGTAAATATGCCCACCATTTGTTTGCTTGCAACTCGTTCGTGTCTCTCTCTGCTCCATGACGAAATTATCTTTGCCTCTTCCTCTTTCTCCTGCTGCATGAATGGCAAAGAGGAAGCGAATTCAGAGGTAGGATCACTGGCGCTTCTCACAATTCCGGCAGCCTCATTTCTATTGAGGGTTTTGCGGATTAAAGCATCCCATTTCTCGGCTGCCCAGCTATCTTCTGTGCTGAAAACCTTGCCCTCCTTGAGGGGAACAATTTCCTGGAAGTTGTAGCCAAATCGAAAATGAAATGAGGTCCACTTGAAAACATGAAGAAAGAAAAGCATGATGAAGATCACGATTAAACCTGATAACATATATATCTGAAGACTCGGCCTCTGGTCTGTAATTAAACAGTCCTCCACCTCCAAATTCAAATCATCCTGTGCCTTTATGCCACCAACATTCCATGTACCCATGAATATCCTACCAGAGCCATGATCACCCCCACCGTAACAAAAATATGAATCGATCCAAACAAAGAACATAATTACCTGTAATCCTCATTATCCACTACGCAGTTCGATCACAACACTTTTGATTGACCCCGCATAAACTGCGAGATCTTAACAGACTCGACTTCGTCCTTGGAAACACAACTGAATTTCTCACCTCTGCAAAATATTAGGCGAAACCATTTGCTAGCCACCATGCGAGGCCACAACGCCTCTCCTTGTTTGCCTCTCGACGTCCGCATTGTGGACAGGTTTGAGTTCGCTAGAGCTTACACCTCCAGACTCCGTTCCTCTAGTATTTAATTTTATGCTTCCTGTGGAGACGAAGGGCAGCGCAGGGCCATTGATGCTTCTTGAAACCCCGTTACTTCGTCAACGCCAATCTGAATGGATGGACACATCTCCCATGAAGCCCTAGTTATCCACACAAACGATGGGCGAAGGAATAAAGTAGAGTGAGCGCCCATACAGACACAACTGGCTAGCAATGGAAATCACATATTCCTCTCCCATGAAAACGCCCATATTGGAATCGGTGACCAAAACATTATGAATTTCCGATATCTTTTCTAGGGATTTTGGCTTGGTGCTTGTTTACTCGAAGGGATGGATGATGAAAACCATGGGTCTCCATATACATTATATGTCAGGTATATAGCGGAACCCTATGTTGTATATTGATGCAGAGCCTGTGAGAAATGAATTTTGATTGGAATTGGGGGAGTGAGAAGGGAAAATTCCTTCACTTTGACTTACTTGTTCCGGTCCCCACCATCCACTGTCACCCATGTGACCAAAAGATGATCTCTGATCGCATACTGTTCAAGATCATGTTCCTGCAAGATATATGTTATCCGAAGCTTCCACACATTGAAGTTGGTAGCTCTTTCGAGCCTATCCTCGGCCTTGACTGAAGTGGAGGATGCCATGGTTGTGTGTCTTGTTCCTGCACTTTAACACGTTTAACACACACTAAACTATGATACCATGTTAAATTATGAGCTCGATTTCTTATGCGGATTAATTCTTTTATTTTATTCAATACTTTGATTTCAACTTAATATATTTCAACAATTCCAAATCATAAACAAATAGAAATAATTATTTACATAAGTAAACATGCATATCAACAACACATACACCCTGGGGAAACCTTATACAGGGAGAAAAACCCTAGCAAACAATATTCCTTTATTGCATTAATAATGTAAGATCTCTTACAAATATCCACCATGAATGTTCTGCTCTCAAAGAGCTTGCCAAGATGACTCTGGCCTGACAAAGACTTACAAGACCTTGCTGAAATACACCTTTGATATGATGCCTCTTTATCACTGATGTGCTCCTCTATTGCTTCACCCTCAACCTACATATGAAAACTATGTTTCAAAACTGTGTTCAAAAGAGGGTTCAACCTCTTCTTATATAGGCTGAAGAGAGGAAGAGGGGAAGCTCGAAATAGTAACATGATTGCATGCATTAAGCATAACTGATCATCATGCTTTAGTTCGAACTTATAACTAGACTTGAGATTGGTTACAACTTAGCTTTACACTTTAGTTCGAAATTAGCACTAGACTTGAGACCGACATGCTTTGGTTCGAAATTAGAACTAGACTTAAGACTTTAGTTGCAACTCAACATTACACTTTAGTTCTAAAATAGAACTAGACTCAAGACATTAGTTGCAACTCAACATTACACTTTAGTTCTAAAATAGAACTAGACTCAAGACTTTAGTTGAAACTCAACATTACTAAAATAGAACTAGACTCAAGACTTTAGCTGCAACTCAACATTACACTTTAGTCCTAACATATAACTAGACTCAAGACTTTAGTTACAACTCTTGACAAGGCAATTAAAAATTCTCTTCAAGGTGGATAATGTTTACACATGCCAACGCACTAGATCAATACAATTACATCATTTGCAATATTAGGAATATCGTTTGTTTCTAGTTCATAGGAATTTTATATTCAACCTAACTTTTGCTAGATGCCTTGACTTTTGCTCATGGCTCACAAGGTTTGAATAGGCTCACAGAGGTTGTATGTTCCCCCTGACTTTTTCACTAGTCTGTCTATGCTCACTGGGGTTGTACGTTCCCCCTGACTTTTGCACTACATTGTCTATGCTCACAGAGGTTGTACGTTCCCCCTAAATTTTTCATTAGACTCACATAACATCGCGTTCATCCTGACTTTTGGTTTGACTCAAAGAGGTTGTACATTTCCCTAGCTTTTGTCAATACCTCACAAGACTGGTTGATTCTCCAAATCTCCTTGGCTAGCCTTAGGGTGGCCCATATGGCCTCTCATTGGAGAATGACTGTCGATACTGCCAAATTTAATAGGGAGATCAAGCCAGACTCTCAAATGTAAATGAGAAGAAGACATCATACAAGGTAGAGCTTGGAGACAAAATAACTCACCGAGTCGAAGGATTTGGACAAGCCTCCGACAAGTTGAAAACGGGTAACAATGTTAATTTGAGCAATGTATTATATGTACCTAGTTTAGAAAAGAATCTTGTATCCATATCCTACCTAGAAGACAAAGGAAACATAATAGATTTTGTATATGGAAAAGTGTTATCTCGCATAAAGACTCCATCATAGAGAATGCTAGGGTTATTGGAGCCCATGAAAGAAATATTTATAGACTACTAGAACAAAATGAAGAAGCTCTTGTATATGATGAAGTCAATCCCAAAGAAATTTGGCACATAAGGTATGCTCATATTAACTATCAAGCATTATCTTTTCTTAAAAGGATGGTTGAAGGAATATCATAATTGTAGTCTACAGATGAAGGAATTTTCAAATGATGTGCTCTTGGAAATAATATCAAGAAACCATTCCCAATAAACAACAATAGATCTACGGAGATTCTAGATCTAATACACTCAGATGTTTGTGGTCCGATGCTAGTCAAATCTCTAGGAGGTTCTCTTTACTATGTGATCTTCATAGATGATTATTTAAGAAAGACTTGGTTATATATTTTGAATACAAAGGACGAAGTATTCAACAAGTTTCAAGAATTCAAAGAAGAGATATAGAACCTCACGAACAAGAAAATCGAGACCTTAAGAATAGATAATGGAGGAGAATACACATCAAAGAAATTCGTTGCATTATGTAAATCAACAAGGATTAGGAGGGAGCTGACTATTCCTCATAATCCTCAACAAAATGGTGTAGCAGAAAGGAAGAACATATCTATTGAAGAAACTATGAAGGCACTACTAAACGATAAATGTTTATCCATGTTCCTATGGGGAGAAGCAACCAAGACAACAATATATGCCCAGAACAGAAATCATCACCGCATATTTAAGGATATGACTCGAGAAGAAGCCTTCTCAAGTAAGAAACCTAATGTGGAAAACCTAAGAATCTTTGGATGTCCTGTTTACTCTCACATTCCCAAGGAAAAAAAGGAATAAATTAGAACCCTAAGGAAAGAAGGGCATATTCGTGGGATATAGTGAATCATCCAAGGCTTATAGAATCTATATCCCGGAACAACATAAGATTGAAGTCCGCAGAGATGTGAACTTCAATGAAAAGATGTCTTTGAAGAAATCCATAGAAGAAACTATAGAAGAAGAAGAGTATGAAGATCCTATTGAAGAAAGCACAGAAAACCAGAATGACAAAAAGGGATAACTTGATCATCCGATGAAACCATGTGAGAACATTGGTTCAGACACCATACCTAAAACCAAGAAACAACCAGCTTGGCTTGAAGCTACCTTACAAGAAGCAGAAATAATCAAGGCCCCAAATGGGACTTTCAGGTAAAGTAAGAAGCCCAAAAGATTCTCAAGCTAGGAAGCATGTATGACAAAGATTCTAGATGAAGAACCTATCATGTTTGAAGAGGAAATTAAGAAGAATCAATGGAAAGAAGCTATGAAGGAAGAACACAAATCCATCATGAAAAGCGATATACGCGAAATTGTGCCTAGACCTAAAGAAAAATCAATACAGTAACTTCAAAATGGGTATATAAGATCAAACATGCAGTAGACAGAAGCATGGATAAATATAAAAAAAGGTTCATAGCTAGAGGGTTCTCCCAGAAGGAGGGAGAAGACTATGATGAAACATTTTTTTTTGTTGCTAGATATACTTCCATTAGAGCTATCATATGTCTTGTCACTTCCATGAGATGGAGTTTACATCAGATGGATCTAAAAACAACTTTCCTCAATGGAGCAATCAAACACAAAGTATATATTGAATAACCTCAATGGTTTGAAGTACATTCCAAAGACACTCATGTTTGCACACTAAAGAAAGATTTATATGGACTCAAGCAAGCTCCAAGACTTTGGTATGCCGGAATCGAAAACTATCTAATGAGACTCGGTTTCTCCAAAATTCATGCAAATCCAAATATTTACTACAAAGTCGTGAACAATGAACCTGTGATTCTACTACTATATGTTGAAAATATATTCCTAACAGGTGAAGAGTCTTTAATCATCCAGTGCAAAAAGGAACTAGCTTCTGAATTTGATATGAAATATCTTGGTCTCATGAATTATTACTTGGGACTAGAAGTATGGCAGAAGCATGGTGAAGTATTCCTTGGACAAGGAAAGTATGCAATAAAGATTCTTCAGAAGTTTGGAATGATGGATTTCAAATCCATGGACACTCTTATGACTATAGATATAAGAAAAGTAAGAGATTCAAATTTTGATCTAGTAGATCCATCACTATATCGACAATTTATTGGGTCATTGATGTTTTTGGTAAATACTCCACCAAACATTTGCTTTGTCGTGAACACACTAAGTCATTTTTAGGTGGAACCTAGACATGAGCATTGGACAGCTGCAAAGCTTGTTCTAAGATATATTCATGGAACACTAAACTATGGTTTAAGATATACTGCATCCAGTGATATAGAACTTCATTTATTCATAGATTCAGATTGGGTAGGAAGTGGAGTAGACAGAAAGAGTACTTCAGGGATGTGTTTCATCTTGGGATCCGCTATGATATCTTGGGGTAGTAGGAAACAGAAGTCTGTCGCACTGAACACAATAGAAGAAAAATATATCGTAGCATGTGAGGCGTGCATAGAAGTAATATGGATGAGAATGCTAATCTCTGATTTATTTGATCAGGTTCCAGATTTGACCATAATACACTATGACAATCAGAGTTGTATAAGGCTATCAGAACACCTAGTGTTTCATGAACTGTCGAAACATATTGAGATCAAATACTACTTTATTTGAGATAAATTCTAGGAAGGATAAGTAAAGATCTAGTATATCCCCACAAATGAGTAGACAACATATATCCTGACAAAGCCTATGTCCAGAATAAAGTTTGCATATTTTCGAGACAAATTGGGGATCGTGGAAATAACTCCCTTAGTTGAAAGGGAATAAATGACTCTCCACGTTGGGAGGGAGCACTGACATATTATTGAATTGAGGATAGTCATTTTAAATTTTCAAAAATGGTCCATCTTGGGCAGTTCCTTTCGAGTTTGGAAAGTGGTTTGAGATTTCTAACAGACAGGAATTTTCCAGTTCGGAAAATGGTCTAGATCGAACGGTCATTTTTGTAATGAAAATGGTTCGATGGATTGATGATATATCATACACAACAATTTATCATTGTGGTTAACATGGGGAATGGTCTAGGACAATCTCTCTTCTTGAATGTTACTCAAGAAGACTTGTCAGCCTCGCCTGAAAGTCATTCTTTCGAAGCTCACAGTTGTGAGTAGTTTCGAAGAATGGTCCATTTTGGAGGTTGGTGCAGGACAATCATTTCTTTAGGAAATGGTCTGGAAAGTCATTCCTTAGGGCATATTCATTCTCTCCAGGTTGCGCTTTGTTTAGTGCTAGAGAAATAGCCCAGAGTGGGGAATGGTCTAGGTTAAGAAATCAGGGACAAGAATTCCCTAGGGCAGACTCATTCTCTCTAGGTTTCACTTTGTTTAGTGCCGAAGGAATGGCCTAGGGTGGTGAATGGTCCAGGCTCATAAATCAGGACAATTATTTTTCCTTTCTTCAGAAGAATAGTCCAGATAGCCCATCATTGATGTTCTACTCTGAGGGAATATGCTCTTTCAGATCTCAAAGATCTCAGTGAAAGAATGACCCATATGATTCAGTTTATATGGTAACAATAGTTTCTTTGCAGGTTGATATCAAATGATTGTTATGGAGACTGCATGTCTCCAGATAGTAGATATATGCTAATGTGGTGGATAAGTTCCACTGTTTGTGACTATGTGTCATGGTTTCAGTAGTTTTGTACTACTATGGATAAACACAGTTGTGTTCTATCAGTTGAGATTGTACCAGATGTCATGGAGATTATCCAGATGGATAATAATGATGTTTCTCGTGATGTTACCAGTTCAATGATCTGTTTGTGCTCAATAACATTAATGGTTATACCTCCCTAGCTAGGAGGGAGTGTTGATATTATGGTAGCTTCAAGAGTTATCAACATCCATTATGACCTTTGACAATATTAGAATATTTCAGAAGAAATAAAAGAAGTGAACGTAACCCTAGAAGAGATGTCAGTTGAGAGAGATAATTAATATGAATTAATTAGTACCTAGAATGATAAGTCGACCCAGGCAATCTTCCATGATTAGTATAAATACAAGGTGCCAGTCTTCATTTGACATGAGCTTCTTAGAATTGCAGAGAGGCACTTGTGCACACTGTAGTCTGGCACTCTTGTGCGGAAGTTTTGGAGAAGTTGCTACCGCCATTTCTGAAGCCTATTGCTTCTATATTTTTTGGTTGGATTCTCTGATCATCTTTGGTTACTTCTTTCTTGGTGCATTAGCCTTCCTTGAATATTGGATTTCTACCACGATTCTTCTCTCTGTGAAGGTAAAGGTGCTTGGAGGGTGGCTTTGGCCTATGGTTGGGTGACAATAGTGATATTGTCTATGGTAAAATGAGCACATTCTAACAATTCTGAAGAGACTATTCCTCTGCACTGGCCTCTCAACATTTGCCTATGGTTTTAAGAAAACCTTCCTCAACATCAGGGATCTCCCATCCTATTCTCCTTTTGCTTCAACATCTCTTCTATGTGATTTTGAAATGTGAACTTCACCTCCTCCTTCTTTATTTTTCTCGAGGAATTCCCAAGATATGTGTCCTATCTTTCCAAAGGCATAACACCTTACTTCTCCTCCTCCTCTTCTTCCTCTTCCTCTAAAAAAACTTATTCCACCACCCTTTCTTTCTCGGGAATTTTCTCCTCTTTCCGAGTGACTGTGTGCTTTTTTAGTCTCATCCTTGGACTTATGTGCCTTATCATGGGTAACTGGTTGGGACTGGGCTTGTACCTCTTCCTCATTGGATTTTTTTCTAGCCAACTTCTCCTCTTCCGTCAGTGCAAACTGATAAGCATCCTCCACTGTTCTTACTAACATCATACTGATCTCATCCTCGATTTCATATCTCAGGCCATTTATATATCTGCCTACTTTTTCTTCATCTCTCTCTCTTTGTCCAGTTCTTATGTTTAGCCTATAGAACTCCTCTGTGTACTCCTTAACTGTCATCCCTTTCTATCTCAGATCCTTCATTTTT
>ML788105.1:175499-196861 GCA_009831015.1 Picea engelmannii
AATGAGATCAAAGATTAACACATCAATTTTTTTACGTGGTAAAACCATTGTGGGGAAACATCCACGGCCTGACCACTTTGAGCAATTTATGACTGAAAAATAAAATATTACAGAGAGATTTACAATAGAGTTTCTCACAAACGATCATCGACAAATGACCCTCCATGCTCTTTAAATAGAGATCACAATCTGGTGTTAAGCCACAAATTAATGTAGCCATTAATATCGAGGAGAATATGAGCCATCAGATCAATCTATGTCAAGAACATATCGTGACCATCGTATTACCTAACTACAAATGCATACTAATGCATATTAATGAAACACACTTTTAGATCAAGGAGAATATGACCCATCAGATCTAACTACAAATGCATACTGATGCATATTAAAGAAACACACTTTTAGATTAAGGAAAATATGATCCATCATATCTAAATACAAATGCATATTGATGCATACTAAATAAACACACTTTTAGATCGAGGAAGATATGAGCCAACGGATCTAACAACAAATGAATATTGATGCATATTAAAGAAACACACTTTTAGATCAAGGAGAATATGAGCCATCAAATCACTCAATGTCATGAACATATCGTGATCATTAGATTACCTAACCAAAAATTCATACTAATGCATATTACAGAAACACACTTTTACCTAATGACGCATTAGACCAAGTTGATCTTAACTAACTCTTAAGTGTCTAAATATCCTAACATTCCCCCTTAAGAACAACTTGGGATAGGATTGAAAGATTTACAAAGGTGAAATAGTAGGAGAAGGAAGGAGGCATTAGAGCTTACTTGATCTTCTGTAGGGAAAATGAGCACTTCAATAACTCGATCATCAATGATCTATTTGATGAAGTGAATGTGTATCTCAATGTCTTTTTCGTGTTGATGTTGAATTGGATATTTTGTGATCTTGATGGAACTTTGATAGTCACACCCAAGGGTTGTCACATGATAATGCTGGAATCTAGACTCTGACAGGATCTATTGAAGCCACATGACTTCTTGAATTGAATTAATTGCTTCTCGGTACTTTGATTCTTCTAAAGAACTATCAATATCCTATTGTTTCTTATAAACTCAAGTTAAATGTCCTGAACCAAGGTTGAAAACATAACTTGCAATAGAATTTCAATCATTAGGGTCACTGGCCAAATCTAAATAAGTGAAACCAACCAATAAAGGAGTCCCCGTGAACTATAATGTATCATGAACTGAATTGTGCCTCGAACATACTGAAGTATC
Organism: Picea engelmannii; assembly: GCA_009831015.1. Taxonomy (NCBI): domain Eukaryota; kingdom Viridiplantae; phylum Streptophyta; class Pinopsida; order Pinales; family Pinaceae; genus Picea; species Picea engelmannii. The sequence continues at coordinate 176,764 of ML788105.1, forward strand.
CTTTTATCTTCATTCCAACAAATTTCATGGGGTATTTTCATATACCAAAAACAAGACCAACAACAAAGGAAAGATCAATATGGGTATGAAACAAGTAAAAGAGGATACCAACTAACTAATAGTACAAGATGACATCTACTTCTAGAGTGTTGATGTTTTAGTAGTTGTAGGAGATGTTAACCTCCATTGATAAACCTTTTACTAGAATATAATATTTTCGAAGAAAGAGAAAACCAAAAGAGATATGTGAAAACCCTCGAAGACAAGTGAGCTCAGCAAAATAAGTAATATTGAATTATTATATGAAGAAAAGGACAGGTTGGCCTTGTTGGAAGAGACACATGTTCACCTCAACATATTAGTATAAATAGAAGGTTCTTTAGTTGATTTGGAAATACACACAAACACTTAGTTGGTGCGTATATTTTAGAAGTGTAGTTGTAGAAAAAGTAGTGCACAAGTCTCGAAGTGGAGTAGTAGTAGCTACAATGGTGAAGCACACTCTTATTCAACCTTTTGGTACTCTTACTTGTGCACTACCTTGAAGACGGTGCACTCTCTTGGTTTATATGTTGGTTCTAGTGTCGCTTCTAGGAATCATTCTATCTAGTAAAGATCAAGGGGCTCGTGGGTGGCTTTATGCCTATGGTTGGTTGATAATGGTGTAGCATTGTCTATGTTGAAACAAGAACAATACTCTAATAGATTATGGGCCCACACCACCTTCGAAATATTCTAGCAACTAGAAGGTAGATCCGTATCTCTCTTTCAAACTCGTTATAGAAAAATTGCAGTTGTAGCTAGTTTTTCTGATCTCCGAGTAGCAAAAAACCATAACGTGATTCTTGAGGAACTTTAAGTGAAGCATTTGGAACAATTTTTGGATATCCTAGTGCTCCCTAACCCAACGCATCTCCTAGTGCCCTCAGCCATAAAAAAATGTGAAAGTTGAAATTTTTGGTGAAAGTCAAAAGACAGGTCAAGATCAAAGTCAAATACAATCATGACTTCCTCCATGAAATCAGAGTGACACAATATAAGCATGTTCTCTTAGAAGAGCATGGAAAATGAGGGTTGACATCATCCTTACAAAGAACAAAGGGAAAAATTATGGAACCACAAACTCGATAGAATGCATAAAAGGATGAAGACTTTGATTTTTGAAGCTTTGAAGCACATGAACATGGAGTTAGAGAAAAAATAAAAAGCAACTACTCCAGATCTGATTCTCTGGAAAGAGAAGGGATCTTTATCCAAGCAACAATCGTACAGATAGAAAGATCTCAGATCTAATAAATTCAGTGGAACAACACACTCTCTAGGTTGGAATGAATACTTGTCTAGGAATAAATGCAACTCAAGGAGAATAATAGCCAGACTCCAGGTTTGCATATCAAGTTTGATATTTTTTTTTATTGTTGCTTAAGTGAGTATTGCAATCCTTTAGATTATATTAATGTTAGGAACAAATGAATACTTAGTAGCATGTAATCTTAATATAAATTCTTATTGTACTTAATTGCAATATGAACTAACATCTCCTCTGGGAGATATTTCTTGTTCTTTTTCTCAGACATGACACCTTGGTAGTGTTATAATGAATTACGATGAAATTGATATGTTTTTATATAAAATGTTATTATATTGGAAATAATTTTTCTCTTGTTGTTCATGTTTCAGGTAGGTTATCCTACATATTTGAGAAAGGTTACCATAGAAAAGAAAGACTTGAAAGGACTCCGAGGGATTCAAACTTCAGAGGGATTAACTGATAAAGAAGAAGCAGTGTTTCATGACACTTTCGAGGATGCATAGGGGCATGCAACACATGGAAACATGGTTCGATGATTCGCTTAGTTAGAGGGAGTTGATGGTAGAATTTGAAAATAACGATCTTGTGGGACTTCACGTTGAGTTGTAGGCCTTCGTGTCAAGTTGTAAGACTTTGTTTCGATTTGTAGGCTTCGTTTCAAGTTGTAGGCATTTGTGTCGATTTGTAGGCCTCGTGCCAAGCTGTAGGCTTCATGCCAAGTTGTAGGCCTTGTGTCGAGTTGTAGGATTCCTTTTGAGTTGTAGGATTTATGTCAAGCTATAGGCTACTCCAGTGATATGGTCTGGTATGCCGAGTTGTTTCTACACCATTGAGACAGTCTGGTACGCTAGTGACATAGTTGATAACCTGTATGGTTTTGATGGTGTTGATCGTAATATGATATGGGTGATCATGAGATAAGTTGTGTAGCTTTGGTGATGCTACCGATTTGCAAGACCATGTAAGTCTTTCCCATGCCATGTGAGATGTATGGATAATTATCATAGTAATGATGATACTCATGACATGGGTGTAGCCATGGGTGAGCACGTCATGTGGGTGTGATGGTGAAACACACTACGAGGTGTAGATCTAGTGTTCTCTAGCGGGTTATGGCACATAAGAGAGATTGACAGGTCCACATGGGTGTAGTCATTTGGGACGTAATGATGCTATGAGTAGCATGGTCTGCATAACCATGAAAAGAGGATCATGGCATAGCCAACAAGGCTATGAATAATAGAAGGGAACACCATGGTCAAATACCTCCCTAGCTAAGAGGGAGTGTTTATGTTTTGCTAGTTGTGTGATGTATTAAACTCCATGGATAAACCTTTGACTAGAATAGATATTCTAGAAGCAAGAGAAAACCTAAACAAATGTGTGAAAACCTTGGAAGACAAGTCACCCTAGCAGAATAAGCAATATTGAATTATTATATGCAGAAAAGGATAGGTCAACCGTGCTTGAAGAGAAACATGTTCACCTGGAAAAATTAGTATAAATAGAAGGTATTTCAGCTCATTTGGAAATACACACACACACTCAGTTGGTGCACATATCTTAGAAGTGCAGAAGAAACATAAGTAGTGCACAATTATGGAAGAGGAGCAACAACAACTGCAGTGGTGTAGTGCACTCTTTTTCATCCTTTTGGTACTCTTACTTGTGTGCTACCTTGGAGAATGTGTGATCTCTTGGTTTATCTATTGGTTCTAGTGTGGATTCAAAAAATAATTCTATCTAGCAAATATTAAGGTGCTCGGGGGTGGATTTGTGCCTATGGATGGATGAAAATGGTGTAGCATTGTCTATGGTGAAATGGGCACAATATTCTAACATGGATAATTAAAAGTGGCAACAATTTTGACTCGAGATTGGAAGGGAGAAGGGGTTAGTTTAGAGTATTTCATGTGAAATCAACGAAGAAGGTCACAAGCATACCTAGAATGGGAAAGAAAAATTCCTTCCTTGGTTTGTAATACTTGGAGGCTGAGTAAATAGTGTAAATAGCCTAAGTCTTCCATTTCAAATTTCTTATTAATGTTGGTTTCAGATGGTTTAAAAGTTTAGGGTCACTACCAGTGAGGATAGGATCATAAACATAAAGAACAAGAATTATGAGATGGCTTCCTACTTTCTTGGTATAGACATTAGGATTAGAATGAAATCCAAAAAATTTGATATCAAGAAGAAATGTTTCCATATTGGAATAAAAATATCGAGAAGCTTTATTAAGACCATAAATATATTTCTTAAAGTGACAAACAAGGATGGATTCATGAGGAATGTGAGCCCATCCCACACTAAAAAATACACTGAAGTGGATTACATATGGCTTAATTTTATTCCATGCTTCGTCCAGTGTTATCTTTTTAAGATCCTTTGTGGGAGTGTAATTTAATATGTAATTTTCACAGTTAATGGATTCCTCCAAACAATTTATACTTGATCTCTTAGATTAGATCATACAATTAGCCATTTTTTTCAATGTGCGTTTCTTTCTCTCAAAAACACCATTTTGTTGTGGGCCATATGGACAAGTGTGTTGCATTCATATTTCATGTGTAGTGCAGTAACTTATAAAAAAAAAAAATCACATATTCACCTCCATTATCTTTTATTAACCTTTGAAGTTGATGTCGTGATTGTTTTTCTACAAGGGCCTTATAGGCGAAAAAACTGTCAAACACTTTGCTCTTGATTTTTAAGAATTAAACCCAAGTGCATCTGGAAAAGTCATCAATGAAAGTTAATAAATACTTACACCCATAAAAAGAAGGATAATAAAGTGGACCACACAAGTCACTATGAACAAGATACAAAGGGGTTGAGGCATACCAAGATAGATGTTTTTCAAAACTAGCCCAATGATGTTTGATGAGAACACAACTGACACAAACACCATCTCTACAGGAAACAAGACGAATACCAATCACCATCCATCGATTACATAGTTGTTGCAATGAGAAATATTTTAGATGACCAAACCACTCATGCCAAAGTTTACACAAGTCATCACTATGAGAAACAAAAAATTGATGGAAAAGATGATCCAAAATTTTCAAGCTTTCATGACCTGGTAATATAATCAACAAGTCCAATTGAAAGAATATTCTTAGGATATTTTAGATCCTTTATTACAATTCGGTGAGGTGAAAACTATATAGTTTTACCTTCCCCTGAATGATTAATTTGATATACTAATAGAAGGTTGAAATAAATATTTGGAAAAAATAATACATCATTGAAATGACCATTATCTACCTGAACAGTTCCATACCCTACAACATTAAGATACTTATATTCACCAAAAAATATGTTCTTGGTGATATATTCATTTAAAGAAAAAAATATGTCTTTATCCTTAGCCATATGGTAAGATTCTCTAGAATCAATAAGCATGTTAGTACCAGATTTGATCTTGTCACAAATGTGTAGCATGATCGAGATTATAAACTCGATATTGGGTAAAATAGAGGATGAAGGAGATCTTACAATGGTCCTGGACTGAAAGGTATAACATATTTTCAATCGCCCTAGAGAAATCAATAGAAAAATCATAACATAATGTCCCAACGATAAGTTTCAATTTCTTGGTTGCTTATCGAGAGGTAAAACATGGCTAATTATGATCTTGAAAGAATTAATCCATTTTCATACAAATGTTGCTCCATGGGACTAGAGCATAAGAATCAATTTTATTGAAAGTGAGGGGCTTGATTATCTAATGGATGCAAGCAAGTCATATATGTGATAGTTTGTTGATGTCGCATTGTGAAAGTGCACAAGAGATAAAAGGCACAAGGGGTGTGACAATGGTTTTTGGAGCCACACATCAAGAGATGAATGGCATGCACTAAGGCTAAAACCACTCCTATTGGGTCGTGACCATGGTATTTTGATTTTCTGTAGCCATGTGTCTACCCACTCATCGCACACTTGTATGCTTGCATAGCGCCACCTGGACTGAGTGTAGTAGTATACCTAGGACACTAGGTAGAATAACAACAACATGGCATGCCAACATAACACTTTTTAGATCTAGTTCGATACTGCCACTTGCATAGGGGGTCCATTGGGAACTCTAGTCATCATATCTAACTCAACTAAATGTAGAATGAACCCAGAGACACTTAACTGTTGACATGCACTAATATGAAGATTCCATGTGTGACTGGGACCATGTTGATGTTAGCCTAATGTCACTCAAAATTTCAATATTTTTGGCCTTGTTAAAAGACATCATCTGAATTAAAAGTTGACATGTGGAAGTTTAAGGGATAAAATATAAATATAAATCTCATCAGTCATGAAGAATATTATTCATTCAAAAGTGCCAAAGAATACACTCGACATTTTCAAACAAAGAAGGATTTCAAGAAACCATTCTCAAGGTCTCTTGCAATTTCTTTCGAGGTAATGTGTGAGCTCCTAGAACCCATACAATTTACTCTTTCCTCAATATTTTTCAATTTATCTAATGGTGATTTATCTAATAAAAAGTGTGAGACCTCTAATAAATCCCCATAGAATGAAAATATACTAATTGATCACGATAATGCAATTTATGACACAATTTTGTTTTTTCTTGACCTAAACCGAATCATCAGTATTGCATGGACAAATGCTAAGAGAAGACAATACTATATGCATTTGTGTGATTCAAACCTCATTAGTTCAAGCACTCTAAAAAATTTCAATTTTTCTGAAATCATCCATTAGTGTGCCACCAATTACCTAGTTCCCAAATGAAAAATAGTATTTGTCGATAAAAAAACATTATTTGTGATTTTTCAAGAGAAGCACTAACCAAAATTATTTTCTTCCCAAAAGAACTTGTAGAAACCTGAAAGGAACCCACTTTGGAAGATTCATACCAAAAATTACCTCATGTTGATAAAAAATTATTACTTAGGAGTCTCTTAGCCCCAAATTTTCCCTTACAATCCCTCTCAACTGCATTCCCAACTCACATTTTCCGAGAAAACATTCAACATGCCCTAACCTTGATTTGTAAAATATCGGGTCGAGACCATGACAGAGTAATGGATGGAACTTCCCTTGGATTTTTCTCCCTCTTATTATCACCTGATTCCATTACTTCCCCAAAATTTGTGTTGATTTTAAGGCAGTTGCAAGAGCCATTCTCTGGGAGGATGGAAAAGACACTAGATGATATCTAGGGCCCCCAGTGCACTCCTGGGGTTCTTGGTCTCAGACCAAATAGTCAGAGCCATGGAAAAATACCCTTGGAAGGGGCCCCATTAGATAACTGGGGTTCTTGCTCTAGGACCAAGTAGTGAAGACGCTTGTGAGGGCCCCCAGTAGATGACTGGGGTTCTTGGTCTCATACAAAGAAGTTAAATTCCCTAGATATGTCTAGGGCCCCTGGACATGTTCTAGGGTACCCATGTGTAAGGCACGGGTTGATCCTTGGTCTTGTACCTTGGTGGATAAGACCCCAGAAATGTTTTGGGACAACCTAGTCCTTGATTAGGCGTTTGTTGGTGTCTGGCCCTCTTTGAAGGCAAGCATGAACACATGAGGGATGTATCCCATATGCAATGATGATAAAGTTAAAAAGGTCACCTTGAGAATTTTGGACAAGCATTTCCACCAAGTAACCCCACCTAAACCCCCACACCCTTTGTTTTTGAGCATGAGTTTATTTGTTTGTTTTTTTTTCTTTAGGGGTTAAATGAAAAATATTAATTAAATAATATAACATATTTAATTAATATTTATATTATTTAATTATGTTATTTTTATTATTATCTTTCATTAGCCTAACCCTAAGCTAAAGTATAAATAAGACCCTTTCCCCTCTCCATTTGATACATTCTTATATTCTCTTCTAAGGTGAGGCAGATCTCTCCTTGCTTGATGCGGCCTCTGCTTTGCAACAATAGCTGATTTCTTGTGACAGTTCGTCCCTCCAGTTTTAAGCCTCCTGGTTATTGCTTCCTGTTCTTTGTTTCAGGATAAGTCAAGGGTTCCTTTAAGCTATCAAAATCTTTGTTGAAGGGTTGATTTAGGTTGTGCTTACCTGTGTATTAACATTTGAAGTTGTCATCCTCTTCTACAACAGGTTTGGTGCCTATAGAACTCTTCCAAGAGGTTGATGTCACCTTTCACATAAGAATATATGACCTTTTCTTTGATCCGCGAACCCTCTATCTGATTATTTAAGGCACCCCTTGCTATCTTTTCTTTCATAAGGGTTTGACTCTAGGAAATTTCTGTGTGCATTAGTGTTTGACTCTATTTTCTTAGATATGTTATCTATTTACTCAGATTTTTTTATCTATTATCTAATGGTAAAACTATTGCTTAAATATGTGATCTATCTTGCTTACTAAGGAAGAGTTTATGTCTGAATCTAATCACTTCTTGTGAACAGAATAAAATCCTAGATCTAAACTTTGTCCACACACTCAAAAATAGGTTTATGTTTTAAGCCTACTTGTTGTTCACATTCTAACTTGTTTTCTTAATTCTGATTTAACTATCTAGAATACTATAGTTCATATCTCTTAGTACATTTCTGTTCTAAATATTGATTTATTTAAGACCTTTTGTTGTTCTATATAACATAAATTTTTAAAAGACAATGATTTTCTACTTTACTTCCCTAATTCTATCATGATATCAGAGCTTAGGGTGTGAAGAGAGCTCAAGGATACAAAGTTGAGCCTGCATAGATCCATTTTTTTAGGGTTGTTTTGCAGAGATCAACAACATCTAAACTAATTCAGATCTCAACATGGCCTCCACATCAGTTAAAGTTGAAGACAAACTTATAGGGGCCTCCAACCTCAATGCTTGGAAATCTAGAATAGTAAACATTATAGAAGAGAATGAACTAGAAGAGTTGATTACTAGGGTAATTGAAGAACTCACTTCAAACACAACTAGAGAAACATACAAGAAGAAACAATACAAGGCTAAGAGAATCATTTTTTATTCTATTAAAGATAGCATGATGCCCATCATTGGTCACCTGAGGACTGCCAAAGAATGTTTTGATGCTTTGGGAAACCTCTATGAGAATAAGGCACCAACTCAGAAAAGAATATTAAAGAAACAACTACGTATTTTGAGAATGGGAAAGGATGATTCAGTTGCTACCTTCTTCTCCAAAATTTCTCAAACTAAAGATCAACTTATTGCAATAGGAGTTTTTATTAATGATTATGATCTTGTGCAAACTTCTTTTGATGGACTTGTTGAGTCACGGGGAGTCCTTCCTACATCCATAAATAAAAGAGAAGTCCAGCCTAACTTTGAAAGATTATGGCATGACTACTTAGAAGAAGAAGGAAGACTCAAAAGTAGAAATGATTCTTCACTTCTAAGAGATCATGCCCTTTCAATGAAAACGAAGAAATGGAAGAAGTTATCTCAAGCTAAAGGCAAATGTAAGAAACCTCAAGGTCAGTTATCTCATCTCAATCCTCATTTATCTAAAGTTAAATATTTTAACTGCAATAATCTAGGACATTATGCAAGAGATTGCAAGAATCCTCCCTCCCAGCAGAAAAGAAGAGGAAGATTCCAAGCCTCAGTTGCCACTGAAGAGGCCAAACCTTAAGAGGAGCCTTAAAGAATGCAAACCAGGGATGCCACCAAAGAGAAAGAACAACAAAAAGAATATTATCTTATCTCATCTCTTTCCGACACTATTACCAATTGAGAGGAGATTTGGTTAATAGACAGTGGTGCTTCTAGACACATGACAAGCTTCAAACAAAACATTGCAAACTATCAAGACAAAAAATTCAAGGCAAAGGTGGAACTAGGAGATGATGGCACCTATGACATAAAAGTTTTTGGATCTACCTCTTTATGATTTCAATCAAGTAATATCTTTCACATTGATAAAATTCTTTATTTCCTTGGTCTAAAGAAAAATCTAATCTCTGTTCCATTTTTAGAAAGTAAAGATTACTCAGTAGATTTCTCCAAAGGGAAGGCCCTCATGTGGTCCTCAAATGAAAATATAATCACTAATATAACTATTGGAACTCATGAGAGTGGAATTTATAAAATTTTAGGTTATGTTGTTCAAGCTCTAGTTCACGAGATGGTAAATCCCTGTGAGCTTTGGCACAAAACACTTGGACATCTCAACTACATCGCACTTCCAGGTTTGCAAAAGATGGTGAAAGATATGCCAATATTTTCTTTTAAGCATGATAGTGTTTGTAAAGGTTGTTCACTTGGTAAGAATACAAATAAAACCTATCCTCTCAGTAATAGAAAATCAAATGGCATTTTAGATCTAATTCATTCTAATCTTTGTGGGCCCATGACTGCCCCATATATGAATGGTTGTATTTACTATATCATTTTTATTGATGATTGTTCTCCTAAAACTTGGATTTATTTCTTAAAAGCTAAAGATGAATCTTTTAGCAGATTTCAAGATTTCAAGAATCTTGTTGAAAATCAAACATGCAGACACATCTAAGTTTTTAGGACAGATAATGGTAAATAATTTGACTCCTTCAAATACAATGAACTCTGTCGGGCTTATGGAATTAAGAGGGAGCTAACTATTCCATACAACCCCCAGCATAATGGGGCTACTGAAAGAAAGAATAGAACTATCTGTGAAGCATCCAGGGCCATCATGTATGACCAAAGCTTACCTTTATCTCTTTGGGCTGAGGCTACTAGTACTACAGTCTACATTCATGATAGATTTCCACACAAAGTTCTTGAAGTGAAAACTCCTAAATAATATTTCACTGAAATTAAGCCATCAGTTGATCACTTGAGAATCTCTGGCAATCGAGTCTATATTCACATTCCAAAAGAGAAGAGGACTAAGCTAGAGCTCTCTGAAAAAAAATGAACTTTTGTGGGATACAGTGAAACCTCAAAATCTTAGAGGATTTATATTCTAGGTCAAAAGTTCATCGAAGTAAGAAGAGATGTGACTTTTCATGAAGAGGCAACTTTTCGTCAGGCTAGATAAATTCCATGTGGTTCAGAGGAGTAGGAAGCTCCACCACTTGATTCCTTAGATTCTCCTCTTCCAGATGAGTAGAGGGAGGTAACCTCATAACTTCCAGTGGATCCCTCAATGGATGCTATTGAGTTTCCAATGGAAATACATCCTATTAAAAGGAATCCATCCTGGTGTGAGGAAATATTAAAAGAAGCAGAAAAGCATTCAGCTCCTAAGGACACCTTCAGAGAAAGAAAGAAACCAGATAAGTACTTTGGTCTCATAGCTAGGTTGAATATTGTAATTGATTCAGAACCTTCCACATTTGTAGAAACCTCCAAACATAAAGTGTGGAAAGATGCTATGATTGAAGAATATGATTATATTCTAAAGAATGATGTATGGAAAGTAGTTCCTAGACCTCATGGCAAATCAGTAGTAACTTCCAAATGGATTTATAAGATAAAGCATGCAGGAGATGGTAGTGTTGAAAAATACAAGGCTATGTTTGTGGCTTGTGGTTTCTCTCAGAAAGAAGGAATTGAATATGACAAGATTTTTTCTCGAGTTGCCAGATATTCTTCAATCAGGATTATTATCTCTCTTGCAACAATTTTTGGTTGGAAACTTCACCAGATGGACGTTAAGACTTATTTTCTTAATGGTGAAGTTGAGAAAGAAGTACACATCGAGCAAACTGAAGGTTTTGTGATACATGATAAAATATCTCATGTGTGAAAACTCAAGAAAGCCCTGTACGGGTTGAAGCAATCTTCGAGAGCTTGGTACGGTATAATAAACAATTTTCTACATAGTCTTGGATTCACCAAGAGCATAGAAGATCCCAATATTTATATAAAGATTGTGCAAAATCATTTAGTTATCTTAGTCTTATACGTGGATGATATGTTCCTCACTGGAGAGGAAAAATTGATAGCTTAGACTAAGAGGGGGATTTCTCCATAGTTTGAAATGAAAGACTTGGAGCTCATGCATTATTTTTGGGCTTGGAGGTATGGCAGAAACCAGGAGAGAACTTTCTCTCACGGAGTAAATATGAAGTTGATTTGCTTCACAGATTTGGCATGATGGACTGCAAGTCCATGACTAGTCCAATGATCTCTAATCTAAAGAAACTACAAGATCAGGTCATAGATTCAGATCCAAAAGACCCCACCTTATATCAGTAGATCATTGGGTCTTTGATGTATCTCGTACATACTAGACCCAACATTTGTTATGCAGTGAATTCTCTCAGCTAGTTCATGTGTGAACCAAAGCATATACATATGGTTTCTTTGAAGCATATTCTGAGATATGTTCAGGGAACTATAGCTTATGGTCTCAGATACACTTCTAGTGGAGGTGTAATGCTCCATGGATTTATAGATTCAGATTGGATGGGCAGTACAATGGATCAAAAAATCAGTTCCGGATATTGCTTCAGTTTGGGTTCAACAATGATTTCCTAGTCCAGCAGGAAATAGGGCTCCATATCCCAAAGCACTGCAGAAGCAAAATACATTGTTGCAAGTGTTGCTAGTAGAGAAGCAGTGTGGCTTAGGAAGCTACTTTCAGACTTGTTCATTTCAGATCTTGAACCCACAGTCATTCACTGTGACAATAAGAGATGTATAAATCTCACTGAGAATCCAGTGTTTCATGACAGGTCGAAACACATTGAGATGAGATATCACTATGTACGGGACATGGTAAAAAAGAACATTCTCAGCATTCAGTATGCTCCGACGATAGAAAAAACAACAAATATTTTTACCAAGCCACTGTCCTTGAAAAAATTTGTATACTTTCGTGACAAGCTTGGTGTAGCTGAGAATACCTCTCTTGCTAAGAGGTAGTGTTGATTTTAAAGCAGCTCCAAGAGCCATTCTCTCGGAGGATGGAGAAGAACCTAGCTAAGATCTAGGGCCCCCAGTGCACTCCTGGGGTTCTTGGTCTGGGACCAAATAGTCAGAGCCATGGAAAAATACCCTTGTAAGGCCCCCCAGTAGATAAATGGGGTTCTTGGTCTGGGACCAAGCAGTGAAGACCCTTGTGAGGGCCCCCAGTAGATGAATCAGGTTCTTGGTCTAGGACCAAGTAGTTAAAGTCCATAGATATGTCTATGGCCCATGGACATGTTCCAGGGTACCCATCTCTGAGGCATGGGTTGATCTTTGGTCTTGTACCTTGGTGGATAAGACCCCAGAAATGTTCTGGGACAACCTGGTCCTTGATCAAACATTTTTTGGTGTATGACCCTCTTTGAAGGCGGGATGACCACATGGGGGATGTATGCCATATGCAGTGATGATAAAGTTAAAAATGTCACCTTGAGAATTTTGTACAAGCATTGCCACCAAGTAACCACACCTAAACCCCCACACCTTTGGTTTTTGAGCATGAGTTTATTTGGGGTTTGTTTTTTTCTTTAGGGCTTAAATGAAAAATATTAAATAAATAATATAACATATTTAATTAATATTTATATTAATTAATTATGTTATTTTTTTTATTAGCTTTCATAGGCCTAACCCTAATCTAAAGTATAAATAAGACCCTTCCCCTCTCCCTTTTATACATTTTTATATTCTCTTCTAAGGCGATGCAAATCTCTCCTTGCTTGATGTGGCCTCCCCTTTGAAACAGTAGTTGAGTTCTTATGACAATTTTTCCCTCCAATTTTCAGCCTCCTGGTTATGAGAAGATATGACCTTTTCTTTGAGCTAGGACCCCTCAATCTGATTATTTAAGGCACCCCTTGCTATATTTTCTTGCATAAGGGTTTGACTCTAAGAAATTTATGTGTGCATGAGGGTTTGTTTCCATAATTTTTTGTGTGATGTTTATGTGTGTTTTCTCCTTGGTGGCAATATGTCTGTTCACTCTCTTGGCAAGAGATCTAACCCTTGGGGTAGATCCATGATTCTTGACTTTTTCTGAGCATATTCTCATTGGCACTTCATCCCTTGTGTGAGGCATGAACTTCTTCATTGATTCAAGGTGAGTACATCAGAGGTAAGTTACTTTATAACTTAGATCAAATTGTTTTAGTTTAGATCTGTTTTGATTGATCTTTCTAGAATTAGTTATTGACTAAGATATAATTTAGAAATCCAATGGATAGCAAGATCTATCTATCTTTGCTTATATCTGTTATCTATTTTTTAGATCTTCTATATATTTACTTAGATCTGTTATCTATTTATTTAGATCTACTATCTATTTATTTAGATCTTCTATCTATTTACCTAGATATATTATCTATTTACTTAGATATATTATCTATTTACTTAGATCTGTTATCTATTATCTAATGGTAAAACTATTTCTTAGATCTATGATCTATATTGTTCACTAGGGAAGAGCTTATGTCTAAATCTAATCACTGCTTGTGAACAGAATAAAATCCTAGATATGAACTTTGTGCACACACTCAGAAATAGGTTTATGGTTTAAGCCTACTTGTTGTTCCCATTCTCACTTGTTTTCTTAATTATGATTTAACTATCTACAATAAAACTGAACCCATTCAAATTCAATTAGATAATTTTCCTAGAACTTGCTCTTTTAGATAGCTATCCTACCTAGTGTACCTCATCCTCTCTTATAACCACTCCTATTTCAAGAGATGGGGATTATAAATTATTGATTCAGAAGGAAATCTGAAACCAATAGTTGAATGAACCTAGAGTTTAAAAAGGTAAGATTAGAATATAGGTTTCAACTATTTTGTTGATCATTTCATGAAGGCCATATATTCCCTTGTTCCCTTCCTCCAAGAGTTCTTCCAGAGATGAGGCGTTTTCTACAACTAAGTAAAGACACTTGAAAAAGAGACTAGTGCCATACACAAGATCACACCATTACCGGGATATATGGTTTGACATAAGAACAATTCAAACATCCATCCTTCCTTACACCTAGGGTAATGGATTTGGAATATATCACGAAGATTAAATAATAGTTGACCACTTTGGATTTGATCAACACAAAAAATTAATAACTTTTGCAATACCAGAAGAGATTGGCCCTTTCCTGGTACAACAAAGGGTAGATTTTGCTAAAGCCGAAGAGATGTTGAATTGGTTTGATTTTGAAAAGGAAAGTAATTTGGTATATGACCCTCATGGAGTGATTGTTTCTAGGAGATGCGCCTACAAGCATGAGTCAAGAGGGATGATATAAACAACAACTAAATTAGATTTCTGGGAAGAATACAAAAAGATTTTAAAAAAAAGAGGCTCCTAGTACAATCAATTTATCATCTTAGGCTATCTCGGTTCAAGTTTTTAAAGCCTTAAAGTTCAATTTTTTATATCCTCAATAAGAGACACAAATAAATTAACATCATAAAAATAATATTAAAGAAGTTGGCCAACAAGAGGAGGAATATTAGGAATATATCTTCACAAAGTTCCTAGATAAAGGGAAGAGTGTATTGTAGATAAATCATGGAGAGAGAGAAATTGAAGGGCCACCTATTATAGTTGAACATTTTCCATCATCCTTGGTGTCGATTGTATCACTCAAGAAAACAACCACAAGTGGTGGAGCAACAAGGAAACCACCCATTGTGTTCTATCATTACATAGATATAAAGACACAAGAAATATTCACAAAGGGAGTTCTATCCTCTAGTTAGAGGAGGGGAAGCTCCACCAATCAAGTTATTGATAGAAGTGAATCATCAAGTAGGTACTTTTAATCTATCTCTCTTAGAAGAAAAAGTACAAAGGTCAGTTTCTCCAACAGGCTATAAAGTAACTCAATTTAAGGTTAAAAAAAGGGGTATTCAATCTCTTGAGCTGATTGATTTTCATCATCAAAAAAGTGATACGTTTTATTAGGGAGTGTTGTAGTCCTCTTCCAGTGAGAGGAAAATGAAGGAAATTGTGCTCAAAATTCACAAGTAGTTGCAGAAGGAAAAATTATCCAATAAGGCTAATCAGAATAGGATGGCACAACGGTAAATAAAGGTAATATCCTTGCGCATCGATCCTAAATATCATACTATTGTAGGATATTTAATGAATAAAAAGGATACAGACATCAAAGTGCTAAAAAAATAAGCTAAATATGCTCGAATATCAACATGTACAAACACTAAAGTTACATGCTAGCTATGAGTAAAAGGAGTAATTGTTCCCCTATCTTAAGAAGAGAGAAGAAGATAATATGCAGTTGCAAAGATAACACAAAGTATTGAGGACAAAAAATGAATGACTAAAGAATAAACAATGTCATTCAACCCAAGTATCAAGGAAAGGAAATGAACCAGGTGATTTCGTTGATCCAAAAAAAGGCTTGGATAAGGTAATGGTTGATATTAGCATGAAGGAAAGGGAATTAGGAAACCTCAACATACCCTTGCAAAGCAAAGGTGCCAAAATTGTTGAGCTGGAAGAACATGCCAAAATAGAGAAGTTCCCCTATCCAAGTTAAAAATAGATAAAGATGAATCCCTTAGTGAACTGGAAAGGTTGTAGAGAAGAGACACATGGAAGTCAACAATGAGATTAGCAAATCATTTGATCTGGGATCGAATAGCTTCCATGATAACTAATAATTGGAAAAACTTTTCTTTCACTAGAGACAAATTGGAGTTGATGAAATCAGGAAGAACACACAAAATTTGGCTAAAACTGAAAATAGAAAATAAGCATAACCTTGCCAATGAGATTATCAAATTCTTAAATAGAAGAACCAAAGAGAAACTTATAGAGTTGAACTTTAAATATAAAACCAACATCATCATTAATGTGAATAATATTCTCAACAAAAGGTGGCAGCTACATAATGTCAAAAAAAGGTTGCAGGAGATATCAGGGGATGTGTCTTCTTTCAAAACAATCTTCAAATATCTCATCATTCTTGGGTTAGCCCCCCACCATGGGAAGTGGATGAGGATTTTCTTTATGGCCATAGGTACTCAAAGTTATTGCAGAAAAAAATAAAAAATGATAAAAGGTTTGACAAACTTACTGGAGGCTTGTTAGGATAACATATCATGGAAATGCCCATAGGGGATTTTGATATTCTACATTAGTTGAAATGGGTTTTCAAACATTTTCCACAACAATCATATCATAGATACACTTACCTTGACGATATGGTTAGAAATGTGAAAAATAATGACTATCCTATGGGAAAGGTGTGGCAACATATCTACCAATTCCTCAAGTTCTCTCGAGGGAGATAAGGAGAATCAAGCCGTGCAAGGCGAGCCTAGTAAACAAAAAATCAATTTTCTTCTTATATGAGAATTAATTTTTTGGATAACGATTTTTTTCAGTGTATAAATGCTTTCTAAATAGTGTGAATAGAGGTTTCAAGAAAATCAAGAAGTAGTAAATGGTATCAAGAAGCAATAATGGTATCAAAGAGCATTTTTGAAGAAGAGGCACAAAAAAATAATAAAGGTAGCACGATTCATGAGATTCATTCCATGCATTATGTTTCAGTCTGCAATTCTTTTTTTTATGCATGTGTTCTTGTAAACCCTACCCCTGATTTGGCTTCTTGTATCATATCCCCATTAATAAAAACTCAAGAAACAAGTTATGCAACATATTTAGTTTAATTGTGTGGTGTATAGCTATAAAATAGAAGTGATTTCATCTTAACAAATGACAACTTTCTTGTCATTTATTCATATGTCTAGATGATATCCATATGGTGCCTCCATGTATTTGAATATCTTAAGATTTTTAACTATTTGAAGCATATTTTAATTATTTGGTATATGTGTTAGAATTGTTGAATTCTTAATTGCTTAGGACATTGTTCTATTTCCATAGGCTATGAAATTCATTATTTGCAGTGCCTCGTATGTTTATCTTGGTTTTCTTCTAATTCACCACCTCACCCACCTATAAATCTAAATTGTTTGAAACACTTGTTGACATATACCTCTTGGAGTTGAGAGTTTTTGTTATCTGAGATGAGAATGTTTGAGGGATGAGATTTTTGAAGGAGAGAGAAAAACTTACCAAAAATTGCATAATTTTCTTTAATGCAAGCATGGATTTAGGATACGCCTTGAGTATTATCCCCTAGGGTGCCTTGAAATCGTTCCATTGAAATCCTAGAACATCTCGAAGGATAACAAAGCCACTCATCATAATAAGAAGACAACGAAGAATCAATACACTTCTTCATCACTGCCTCTAAGGCTTCCATATTTTTAAAACATTTAGACTACACATGACTATGTTTCCAAAAAAAGTTGCAATGTATGTCACTAGTCTTTTCACTTTTGGATTCTACACCTTTGTCACCATTAGGAGAAAAATCTAGAAGAGAGGGTTTGGGACCCTTGTTTTTTTTATTGTTGTTGCTTCTTTGGATTCTTCGATTTAAATTTTTGTTGGACCACTAAAGATTTGTTGGATGTACTTGCAATTATGATCAATCTAATTATCCCAAGATTATCTTGCTCTAGAATCATAAAATCACAAAAGGAATCAAGCATGGGATTTCTTAAAGAACTCCCTAGACCTTCTCTAGTGTCATAAAAGATAGATAAAAAAAAATAGAATATGCACCACTGAGCTTAGCAAGAATAACATATATGCATCGATCTTCCTTCATATCTAGTTGGCATTCTATATCTAAAAGTCAAGTGTTTTGAACTTAGATAAGTAATATTCAATGCAAGGAAAATCATTTACATCCAAATCAGGAGAGATGAACATTCTGATTAGTCATCATGCTTCGTCATTCCTATTAACCGATTTGGCATACTTTTCATCATCGGTGGGTTCATTTTCTTTTCCTAAGATAATTTGGTATAGTCATTTACTTCTTAATACATTTTCCATATGGGTTTTCCATGAGAAGTAGTTGGTATTGGTAAGCAAAATATCACTGGAGAAAGCCATAATAAATATGAAAATAATATGAAATTAAAATTTGAAACTAATGATCTAGATGAAATGCTCTCATAAGAATAGGTTGTTTAAATAATGACATTGAAAATGGACTTCCGATGTGAAAGTTATGCCCTTTTGAAAAAATACATAAATGGTAACCAAAGGGTGATGTGGCAAGTAGAAGTTGGTCCACATGGTGATACCCCTCCTTCTAATAACTTCACATTTACCAATAATTTTCTTATGAAATGACCCACTTTTATAGAATAAGAATGGATCACTTTTTTTAGAGTAACAAAAAAATAGTTGAACTCAATACCTCTTACTTAATAAAACAACTTTGTACCAAGTGAGCTAGTGAAAAAACACATTTGTTAAGAATGAGGATTGGAGGCAATATTTTTTTTTCCAAATCATATATGGTATAACTTATGAAAACAAATGCACTAGCTATTTGACAAGGACAAGATCAACCAAATTGCTAGTCTTCTAGTCAAGATTCACAACGAAATATCCAACATTGAGAAGTCTGTGAAAATGAGTTAGGATTGTTATTCTCTTGGTCCCTTAAACTATTCAACCTAGTATACATCATTAATATCAATCAATCACAACTTCTAGAGAAGGTCACGCGCAATTTGTTGTTGTGGATATGATAATGCTATAACATGATCTTATTTGTACAGTAAATATGCTCAATAGTGGATTTTATTTTAAGTGCACCTCTTCTCCTTCTAGGCTGGCCACATCTCATCATAACAACAAAACTCTAATTTCGTGTGGTTTTAGGTTCGAAACCTTCGTTGTTGAAATGGCTTGTTTTACTCGACTTCATCTGAGCGCAATCAAACTGCTATTTTGATTCCTCGTTTCTTTGCAATTGCGTCATCTAGTTCCCTTAATCGTCTGCAAATCGGTGGTATTCAATCCGGTCAAATTAGTGATTTTGGTTTCCTCATAGCGCACTCACCTCGTATAATTTCTGGTTATTCCACCACAATCTGCTCAGTGATATGATCTTCTATGGTTACTACAAAAGTGTGCATGCAACACGTACTACTCGAGCATTGTGAGAAGGGTTCAAGCTTTCATGCCACCTCGTATCTACTCTAGCTTACAAAAAAACAAACCATCGTCTTTGTTACTTATCACTGCTTGGAACACATTTTGTTTAATTTCATGTTTTTCTTCTCTTCTACAATCCCATGATCTTTCCCTTAAACATGCGCAAACATAAAAGAAATGATATTTTTTATCAAAATACTAAAAAAATACATTTTTTAAGACACAAAACCAATGCATATGACAAAAGGCAAAAAAAAATTAATGTATATGAGAAAACTTTATTTGAGGTGATTTTATTTTTGTAAACATAATATATTATGTAAATCCAAAAAATGCTAGCTCACTTCTACTCTTTGACATGTATTCTTTTAAGGCACGTAACATTTATCTCAAAATATAACTTTTAAATGAATTAGTTCAATTTGTCAAAGTTTTCACGTAACTCATTAATGCACCAAAATCAAACCTTAATGAAATTGTTGAAACGTTATGGTAGTTCAATTTACGTAAATAAAGACATAATGAACATTCAAGCGATGTTGAATAAGCGAGGAAAAAAAACTCAAAAGACACAAATTGACCAAATCACCAAATCCTCATCTCATGAAAGTTAAGCCAAAGAATCGATAATAAGAAGAATGAAAAATCAAACATCTAGGAAAGGAAATCATCAAATCGTTCTCAAATCAAGCAAGGAAAAATAAAAAACAACTGAAAAACACTGTTTTCCAAAATTCAAAGTGGGACCCTCTATTTTTGCCAAAAAATTAGTAGAGTTCTTGAGGCCTCAACATACTTCAATTGAGAAGAGTAAACTCGGTGCACACTTTAGAAAAATATTCTAAATAAAATGTTTCCCTTCCAATTATTTCAAATGTTAATATTTAATGA